>JACTOM010000062.1:501248-602971 GCA_015832385.1 Elymnias hypermnestra
ATTGCTGACAGATTAGCGCTTGACTGTGATCTCACCTGATGGTAAGTGATGATACAGTCTAAGATGGAAGCGCGCTAATCTGTTAAGAGGCGATATACCCCTTACGGTTTCTACACAGCATCGTACCGGAACACAAATCTCTTTGTTTGGCGGTACGTTTTTGCTGGTAGGGTGGTAACTAGCCACGGCCGAAGCCTCCCACCAGTCCAGACTCAGACAAATTAGAAAATACAATTTTCTAAATTCGTCCTACCGGGGATCGAACCCGGGACCTCCGCTAGCAAAGCGAATACTCGCACCACTGCGCCAGCGAGGCCGTCACATATTGGGTATTGCGAATTTGTACCCTCGTGGAGTCCCACACTCCCGACCTTTAGTCGGGGTGCGTAAATGCATTTCCCAGCGACAAAAAAAGAAAAGTTTCTGCAGTGCACGCGACAAAAGATGTTATATGACAATTTTTTTCACACGTAGGGTTATACTAATGCATTTTTCTAAAGGATTCCTTTTTTTTTTTTTAGAAAGTAATATTGCCTACGTCGCTCAGTGAAAATACAGCTTTCTATAACGGTGCGTTGAAGATCATAAGTTTTATGTGGTATTTTACTAAATGTGAGTGCTTATTAGTGATTATTTGTGTTTTTGATTATATAAGTGATGTGAATAACAATGATAACCCATAGGTAAGTTTTAATTTTTAAGATATGAGCCTATAAATACAAGGACACGGAATTTTTTCACTATCTCGAAGTTTAGCGCAATATGATGCTACACCAGAGTATTAATTTAACAAACAAAAGATACTTTTGTATATTTTAATTATTAGCAAACATATAAATCATAACATTTGGTAGTCTTTCATGAATATTTAAGACCCAAGAACCACTTTAGCGTCTTTCGACCCGCGAGGCAACTGATGCAGTAACGTCCGAGCGGGGCGGGGCAAGCGACGGTTATTTCATTCATTTTCATCTAAGGGATAAGGAATTTTTCATTTTACTTTATTTCAATTGATATGATTTAATACGTTTTAAACAGTATTCGCTATTAGCACATAATTTTCTGTAAAAATGATTGATTCTTTATTCCGATATATATATTTAAACTTACTATTTAAACAGCGCGATTTCACTTGCTAAGGTCTTGAATTCCAGGATAAAATCCGTTACTTATTGGATCGAATAATCTATCTAAATATTTATTGAAACAAATCATCAATCTCTGTCCAGTTTGGGAGGAGTTCAATCACATCAAAGGAATATTATATTTTTATATAAATAAATGAAGGTATTCAAGTATAAGACAAAAAGAAAATTCCAGAATTTCATATAAATAGAACTGGCACAACAAATAAACAAAAGGAAAGATTACTTCTTTCCTCGATCTTCGTCTATCTCACTGGTCCTTGTTTGTTTGTTTTCCTCTTGTGGCACACAATAGAGGGTATTCATTAGTTGTTTCTTTGATCCAGTTGTAGTTTAGTTTCAATTATTTATAATATATATACGCAAACGTTTAAACAATTATACAGTAAACTAATATTTGAAAAAGCTATATTATTTACCTGTATTATTAGATGAAACTTAGTGAATTGATGTCCAAATATCATTCAATCTTAAGTACTTGGTCAATAAAAATGGATTAAATCTTCTAGATAGAATACCTAAGTGCAGCTTTTAGGTCTTTTTACCACAGCACTTAATTATGTTATTTGTGGAAATTGCATAAGATCTTTTAAACTATTTATCAAATTTTGATAAGTTTTTAGCAATAGATAGAGTCATGCAAAAGGAAAGATAGGTCAAATGAATGTGCTGTGGAATTGTATATCTTAAAAAACTTCACGATGATATATATTTATCTGTGAAGGATAACACACAGTAACATTATTTTATCTTTTACATATTACAAAAGAATAAGTGTTATTTACCAAGCTATTTTATACAATACCGCATTATACCTTATTTAGATTAATACTGCTTTTAACAGTACTTCATTAAAATGCATAATTTAGAAGATATCAGATATTTAAAAAGTAATGACACTACTGCTACTTTAAGACCCACATTTTAGTGTACGCAGACGTAGTTGCATAGCTTAGAAACTTCTATGACAGATGTTTGTTATTCTAACGAACATATATATCGAAGAAGACGCTCAAAAGCGGCATAAACACAAGAGAACTTAAAACTTTGAAAGCTTTTACTGAAAATTCCTTAATTTGCATATTGACCCTAATACATAAGACTCATTGATATAGCTGTAACACTTTGGCTTTCCTATATCGATACATAGCCAAACGTGACGACTTCATAAAAAATGTATCATGCTCTGAACTCTTATCTATATAATTATTATATTATAAAGAGGAAACATTTGTGTTATTGTATGTAACTTTGTAAGGTTTTCACACAAAGACTGCATTTTCACTGAATGACAAGGGCTATATTACTTTTTCAAAAAAACTAGGAATCCTTTATAAAAATGCATTAGCGTAACCCAAGGTGTGAAAATATTAGTCAGAAAAAATCTGTCATCGCATGCGCTGCGAGAAGTGTTGATGATACAACAAAAAAATGTTCTACAGTATTATAGAACGTACTCATATCTACAAAAAAGTCTATGATGCCATATTTCTAAATACTTTGTTACATTTTAAAAGTTAATAGAGGTGCCGACAATAATGGAGCCATATTATTCATACCTCTGGACTAAAAAAAGTAAAGTAAGTAGCAGCCCATTAACGTCCCACTACCGAGCACAGGCCTCTTCATTCCGAGGAGCGAGGGTTTTTAGAGCATAGACCCACTACGCTGCTGCACTGCGGATTGGCAGGCATAGTACACAAGTGCACTCTCTATTCCTTCACTCTCATAGTCCGATGTGACGAGAACGACCGACACGACCGGCCGGACGGCTTAACGTGCTCGGGCGCAGGACGGCTAACAGTGCTACTTACTTACTTTACTTTACCGCTGCACAAAGTTCAAAATCAATTGAATAGTCACAACCCGACCAAATTGAATAGTTACAAAATGTAAGAGCTATAGATTTAGAACTTCTGTAGTTTCATTTAGAAAATCATTCGTAAAACTGAAATTTGCCACATTTCAAATCTTTTTGACACAACAAAATCTGTCGGGTCAGCTACTTATTGTAATAATATTAAATTTTACATTTTTTTTTTGTTAAAAGTAGTGTTGGCCATAATCTTTACTTTTTACTTTTTAGTGGTGGTCAATATCTAGAAAGTGTAAGACTATTTATAAATTATTTCGGTTGGGAATACCAGGAGCCGTACAATCTCCTCTGTGCCTTCTCCAATTTGCATGACACTGGGCAAGTTGAAGAAGAAGAAAAGGTATCTACGCAGATGAAACTATCACGTTGTAATTTCAGACAATTTGTACCACCTTGTAATGTCAAACGTTACTTTGGCAAATAAACTTATTATTCGATTCTATTCAGTTTTATCCAATACTTATGAAATGAAAGCGTATTAGAAAAAGGAATTTTAAAGATTACTTAACTTAAGTGGTTAATAAAAGCTCAATTGGCTATTCACAAGTGAATAATGTAGAGTAAATCCGTTGTCATCGCAAACGTAGTAGCTCATCGGTATGCGATAGTGCATCTAGCGGAGAGAATTTATGATCTCAGCGCATCTGCCGTACTGCCCATAAATTATGTATACAGAGACTCAAGCAAGGCACGGTGCTCTGAAATTATATGAAGTCTTAAGTTCGCTTAGATCTTTTAAACCATATAACCGATTTTAATGCAGTTTAGCAATAGATAGCGTAATTCAAGAGGATGTCTATATGTATAACACATTTTATATTACATAAAAACCGAAAAAAATCATTCAATCAATTTGTAAAATGCCCTCATAACAAACATACTATATACAAAGTAACTCTATAATACACACATAATATCAAATCTAATTAAAATATTCTTTACTCAAAGCTTAATAGGCTAGTGTGTCCATTGGTAATAAATCTACGAATTATTACAGAAAATCAAAGATTTGTAAAGTGTCATCATGTCAACATAACACAGATTACTAACAAAGTTTTATATAATTTTCATTTTGATTGAATTTTGAATGTATTTTTTTTTTCAATTTATAACTATTAATTCTACATTATTTTTAATTTATTCATAATAAGGCTTAGATTTTAAAATTACATGTTTAATTTACTGACCTATTTCATGAATCTATGTTGTCTGAAGTAAATAAATATTATGGTTATAACAAACATTTTGATTCTGTAAGAAAAAAAGGTAAGTAGCAGCCCAATAACGTCCCACTGCTGGACAAAGGCTTCCTCATTCTCATGGGAGAGAGGGTTTTTATAGCATTGACCCACCACGCTGCTCCACTGCGGGTTGGCAGGCATAGTACACAAGAGCACACTCCATTCTTTCACTCTCATAGTACGATATGACGGGAATCCAACACGACCGGAGAGAGGTCAAGCACAGGACCGACGGCTTAACTTGCTCTCCGAGGCACGGGGGTGATTTTCTTTCTAATTTTTGATGTTACTTTCTTTTCTTAAAATGTAACATATTCGACGCTAACTAAACTAAAAGCTATGTAAAATTTTCCCCTTAAGTAAACTTAATGTCTTTAAATGTTGAATTTTTTTTTTTTAACAGCTGATACTTGTACTGTTAACCGTTTCAGAATTATCCTCTTTTAATGCGTTACGTTGTATATTACCCCTTAAAAAACATCACCGAATTATTACCTAACTCAAATAAATATAAAACCAAAAATGTTCGTTAAAAAGTTTTAAGTCATCCAACTAATTTATCCCAAATTGTTTAAAAAAAAGGCAATAACATGAAGATGGTTTTAGATCATTAAACTAACTCAGTCATCATGAGATCTTAAAAATATTGACTGGAAGTTTAACAATTCCGATGGTCATAATACACGGTTTTCCCCATAATTACATGTGGTAAGGAACTTCGCAAGTAAAAGCTCTGGGAACAGCTTCTTCAAATAAAACTATTCAAGTTACTTCACGTAAAGGTTGTTGACTTTTCAAGATGCTCTACAAAACAACACCGCCTTTTCCTTTAGCGGCAGCTAAAACCTGTGAAAGAGTGGCCTAGTGGCCTGAAATCAAAAGGATGAAAACATGTCAAAAGGACTATGAAAGGCGGGTATACCTTTCAAAATTAAAAAAAGCGGCAGATAGATGTCTTGATTATAAAAACAAAAGGAACACATGGAACTTAATTTGTGCTTAAGATTACATAATAAAAGTTAAAAGTTCAACAAGGTGAAGTTAACAATACATCACTATTTTATTCTAAATTAAAGAATCAAGTGGATTTCCTGCCTTATATTTTGTATTTTACGTATATACAATAACTATTTGGTTGTTTGATAACACTAAAATTTTATTAATTTGTATATTTTCTTATTTCATTTCAATATTATAATATTTCGACAGACAAAGTATTTCAAAACAAAATCCATACACAATATGAAATGAAGTTGCTTTTCGTGCCTGATCGCTTAGATCTTTTAAACTAATCAAGGGATTTTAATGCAGTTGACAGCAATAGATAGAGTGATTCAACAAAAAGCTTTATATGTATACTACATAAATATAATAGCACAGAGAAGTCGAAAAATTTTATGATTTTTCATGTATTGTGACTTAACAATCACATTTTTTGTGCTAAAATCGTAAACGCGGGCTAAACCTTACGAGATAGATCAAATTTATGTACTACGGAATTGTATATCTTAAATAAATGAATAAAAAAGTCTAGTTTAGTATATATGAATCTGTAAAAGATAACGCACAGTAACCATTTCTATCTTTTACATATTTAAAAATATGTTTGTTATTTACCAAGCTATTTTATACATTACATTATTATTCCTTATCCAATGAAATACGTTGTATACCTTGTATATTTTATGTAAATCAAAACTATTCCTTAAAGTATTACGTTAAAATGGATATCTTAGAAGATATCAGAGACTTAAAAAGCAGAACGGCTGGCGAGCCATATTTCGTCCTAGATGTCGTATAAGATCTATATTTAAGTGTATTTAGACGCAGTTACGTAGGTTAGCTAATATATATTGATCGATCCTAAAATACGATGATACCTATATAAATTGACGTACTAATGACGAAACGAAGTTACCCTCCAATATTTACAAAACTGTCTTAGTTACCAATCACGACTAAAGTAAGAAAATTACGAAATTTACTTAAAAATACGATAAGAAATTAGCGTTTTAAGTAATGTCATTTGAATAATTCCTCTGTTAACGGAGCCCTAAAACAGGAAAGTAATTAGTGAGGTGCCCAAAGCAGTTCTGATGTCGGAAATACTGACATCTCTCCGGGGCTATTTACGTTTACTCAATGAGCAATTAATCTGTTAGCATCGCAGCCGTTGCTCACCAATTGATGTTAATTTATGCATTCACCACATATTCTGACATTTCTGTAAATTTAATATCATGTTTCAGCAGTTCTTTGCGCTTTCTTGATTCTAGAAAATTCATTATTTTTTGGCTAAATAAATGATAGAGTCCAGCTATAGTCATAGGATACGGCTCGTAATTTCGCTGAATTAATCAGAATAGTAGCATAGAACCTATATATAAGCTGACCCTCGTAACTTCTGACTACACTTATATGTAAAATGACTAAGAGCTACCCTTTCACTTAAGTTGGAATAAATCCAGAACAAGAATCATTTAACAATAAAAATAATTTATTGAACACTACAACAGAAAGATACAAATATTATACTTAATTAATTATAGTGTATAAATATGACACTAGCTTGAAATAAATACTGGGGAATGAAGGAAATAATGAAAAACGCCTCTGTGTTGCCTTGCCTAAGGTTGCCAAACATGGTCAACAAGGAAAGATGACGAAGAAAGACTTGCGATTTGTCAACGGAAAATGGAAAGAAGTATGCTGGGCATCAAACTGTTAGATCGAATCAACAACACAACCATAAGAAGCAAAGCCAAAATAGTTGATATTGTAAGAAGAATAAGACTTCTAAAATGACAAGGGGCAGGACATGTTTGCCGAAGTAAAAGTAAATGGACTAAGCGTCTGACCGAATGGCTGCCAAGAGACGATAGGAGAAGAGTAGGAACGCCTTTCAAAAGGTGGAGAAACATTTTTCATCAAAAAAGTGGAACGAACTGGATGCAAAGGGCTAGAGAAAGAGAGACCTGGAAATGTTTAGGGGAGGCCTATCACCCGCAGATAGAATTAAGAAATATTAATAATAAAAAAATCAATGCTTAATAACTGTAAAAATTGTAAGTTAAAATAATTCTGTAGGACAAGCTTAATTTTAAGTAATAGATATTAAGGCTATTTTTTGAAATTTTATTAAGTATATACAGTGTGTCCCAAATTATGTGATCCTCTGTAGCCGAACTAGTTAAAACTGTAACTATCATTAAAATGGCCTATGTTGTTTCGGCGCCCATTGGCCACAAATCTCGTGATGACAATCTGTACACGATTGTTGAAAAATTAGGAAAACAAGATCGAAATGTAAATCTTAACCAGTGATATACATACACTCGTACGTGAATAATCTATTCAACCGATTATACCAAAGCGATTCTGGTTTTTTCTCCATAGATATGACAATCATTGGAGTGCCAGTACTATCTCGCGGTTGCGCCTTGGTCATGCTTACACACCTGTGCATTTGGGACCACTTCATGTATGAATATAGCCTAGATGAAGATTCCGTCTCCCATATCCTTCTTAATTGTCTTTCAATCCATCACAATCGTTTCGGCACGATGGGAGAGAGATTAGGTGCAGGAGCGAAGGTTTAACATGCTATTCGCGGCACGGGATGGAGTACATTTCTTAACGGAAAATTTAATATCTTATTCGAATAGCAACAAATTGTTCGTTCGGAGGATCGCTCAGCATCATCACCGTCTCTCAGCGCTGGTGTTCCCCAAGGAAGTGGTCTCCCTCTCCTTCTATTATCCATTTTTATAAACTCGCTCACTGAACATCTCTCCCTTCCTTTTTATCTATATAGTGACGATTTGTAATTATATGTTACAACTCTAGTTACCTCAACGTATCGGAAAGATTGTTCTTAAAAGGGTTGCCTGGAAGAGACCTACGAGGAAAGGCCGCCCGTTGCATTTTTTTGTTACTTAATTTGATTTTTTTCCTTTTGTGTGTATATGTTTCGTTTTGTGTGTTTGTATATGTTTCCCAGAGGATGCTTAGTCAGATAATCTTTCCGGTTACTAACTAAGCATGCGGGTAAGCGACCCCGGGTGCCTCGAGCGATTACTACCGCTCTTCAATCCCCTATCCGCGGCAGTAATGTCCTATACCTTACCCCAATGCTTCCCAAAACTCTCCTAATCCCATATTCCAAGNTGTTCCCCAAGGAAGTGGTCTCTCTCCCCTTCTATTATCCATTTTTATAAACTGGCTCACTGAACATCTCTCCCTTCCTTTTTATCTATATGGTGATGATTTGTAATTATATGTTACAACTCTAGTTACCTCAACGTTTCGGAAAGGTTGTTTTTAAAAGGGTCGCCTGGAAAAGACCTACGTGGTGAGGCCGCCTGTTGCATTTTTTTGTTACTGAATTTGATTTTTTTCCTTTTATGTGTATATGTTTTGTCATACTTACATTATAAGTAACGTATTGTTCAATGTAGAATGCAATAAAGAATTCTATCTATCTTTCTTTTGACTACATATTGAGCCACAGGACATGGTAAACATTATGAATGAAGCTTTGAAAGGGAAAGGAATGAAAGTGAATGTAAACAAAACGAAAGTTATGCTTTTTGAACGAGATGAATCTATGATGACTAGCAATATTTTGATAGATGGGGAACAAGTGGAAGAGGTGAAAGAATTTGTATACTTGGGATCTAAATTTACAAAATATGGAACATGTGAAAGTGATATTGAAAGGAGAGTGAATGCAGAGAATATAGTAAATGGTGTTCTGCACGCCTTTATGAATAGCCAGATGGTGTCTCAAAAAGCTAGACTGGCAATGCATGCAGGAGTGTTGGTGCCAACACTTATGTACGGTAGTGAAGGTTGGGTATGGCAGAAGAATCACAAAAGTAAAATAAATGCGGTAGAGATGAGAGCGTTTAGAAGTATGTGTGGATTAAAACTGAGTGACAGAGTGAGAAATAATGTGATAAGAGGACGTTGTGGTATAAAAGAAGACGGAGTGACTAAAATCGAGAAAGGTATGCTTATATGGTTTGGGCATGTAGGGAGAATGAGTGAAAGTAGACTGACAAAAAGGATTTATGAGTCAAGAGTGATTGCGAAAGTTGGAAGGGGACGACCGAGGCGAACGTTCCTGGATTAAATCCAGGACATTTTAATTAAGGGCCAAGTCAAGAGTACTCTAAACCGACGAACTTGTATGATAGGTTTAATGAGAATGAAAGAAACGAAGGAGATATGCAGGGATCGTGGCAAGTGGAAGAACGTGGTCTCTGCCTACACCTATGGACTTGAGACGCGATGCTATGTATGTATGTATGTATCTTTTGAATTCACTGAAAACGAAACTAGAATCCAGGACCTCTTGTCTGTAGGCGAACAAGCAGACCACCTGAGAAATTTCGATATGTATTGATATATTTGATATGTATATAAGTAATTAATTAGCTATAATCCACTTTTAATAAGTAAGATTTGAGAAATAAAACCAGTATTAGCTTTTTATTTGCATTGTTTATGACAATTTTATGACTCTGTTCAGGATCGGGAATCCAAACCCTTTTACGAGGTCCAGGTTATAAACGAAGTGAAACGAGCTTGCTTATAGCCATTAAAAATGTTGCAACAAAATTTTATGGATTTTATATCTAACTTTTCAGTAGAATCATTCCGTGATTGATGGATTTAACAACTTTATTTTGAAGCGAAACTTTGTAATAAATATATTAAAGTTATTTTATTCAATCCCTACTAAAAGTTCAACGCTACCTATATATACACATATTTTTATATATTCGTATATAATTGTTATGTGGAACTCTTCCTAAACAGCTGGACCGATTTTGTTAATATTTTTTGCGTGTCTTCAGGTAGATTCGACAATAGTTTAGAAAGACAATTCGATCTGCTAAATCAGGAATTTACCTATATCTCCACGGGTCATGAGCTTAATCACTTATAAATTTAATTGAGTTATTGAACGATTTATAATTTAATTGATTTCTAAACGATGGTGCTAACACTAATGTTTGACAGGTAGGAATAGTTTCTAAGCGAAATTGTTGTTTTTACTATATTCCAAGAACTATTTTCATATTTATATACATTTTAAACCTACTCTGGAATTTCACAAATAAATCAAAACCAAAATTAGCCAAATCAGTCAAGCCGATCTTGAGTTTTAGCGAGACTAACGAACAGCAATTGAATTATATACAGATAACTTGTTCAAATTTTTAATGCTTGTTAAAATATATTTTCTTTTTATAATCGTTTATTTCAGGCTAAAAACCAAATATAACATGTTGTAAATATTTAATAAAATTAAAGATTAAAATTAAAATTAAATACTTACACACATACATAGCATCACGCCTCATTGCCATAGGGGTAGGCAGAGACAACATCCTTCCACTTGCCACGATCCTTGCATATCTNTGCTTATAGCCATTAAAAATGTTGCAACAAAATTTTATGGTTTTTATATCTAACTTTTCAGTAGAATCACTCCGTGATTGATGGATTTAACAACTATATTTTGAAGCGAAACTTTCTAATAAATATATTAAAGTTATTTTATTCAATCCCTACTAAAAGTTCAACGCTACCTATATATACACATATCTTTATATATTCGTATGTAATTGTTATGTGGAACTTTTCCTAAAAAGCTGGACTGATTTTGTTAATATTTTTTGCGTGTCTTCAGGTAGATTAGGCAATGGTTTAGAAAGACAATTCGATCTGATAAATCACTAATTTACCTATATCTCCACGGTTCATGAGCTAAATCACTTATAAATTTAATTGATTTCTAAACGATGGTACTAACACTAATGTTTGACAGGTAGGAATAGTTTCTAAGCGAAATTGTTGTTTTTACTATATTTCAAGAATTATTTTCATAGTAACTTACATTATAAAACTAACCAGGATTTTTACAAATAAATTTAAATCAAAATTAACCAAATCAGTCGAGCCAATCTCGAGTTTTAGAGAGACACCATTTACCATATTCCCTGCATTCACTCTCCTTTCGATATCACTTTCACATGTTCCATCTTTTGTAAATTTAGATCCCAAGTATACAAATTCTTTCACCTCTTCCACTTGTTCCCCATCTATCAAAATATTGCCATTCATCATAGATTCATCTCGTTCAAAAAGCATAACTTTCGTTATGTTTACATTCACTTTCATTCCTTTCCCTTTCAAAGTTTTATTCATAATATTTACTATCTCCTATAAAATGAAATCAAAAAATACAAATAATATTTATGTTGATTTGAGGTTAACATATTTTTTCATTATATGAGGTTAACCTATTTTTTCAAATATTTTTCTACAAAATGTAGTGCTATTTAAAAGCTTACATAAAATACTTTTAACTAATATTTCTATGTAATTTGCTTAAGAAATTGCTACTAGATGATGTGGGAATTAACTTCTTTTTATTTATCATATCTATTTTCTATTAAGATTTTCTCAATAGATGGGAAGTTGGTGGTGTGATCCACCCCCGTGCCTATATATACTTAGTACTGTAAGGTGGAAGCGTGTTTTTTTACACATCAAAATAAAACAGGAAAATAAATGTATAAATGTGTATAAAGTTAATTATTGTATTGTATTTCAGATAGTTATAGAAGTGGAAAAGATATATTAGGTATTCGCTTCGAGGATTCAACATCCTGTTAATTAAAATTTTCCGCTTTTCCGCAATTTTATATAAATAATAATGTTACATCAACTGCGCAAGGCCGTTAGTAGTTTTTTCGTAAATATCTTATGAAGTTAATAGCAAAATTTTATAGGTTACTAACTGTTCCATGAGGTACCACCCTCATAGACTCCATTGGCATAGGCATAGTAGTCACTGTTAAATATCAAGCGCGAATAGTTTGAAATATCTAAAAAAGACTATTATAACAATACTCATTCTTTTATTACAACTCTGAAGGAAGCAGCGTTTTTGATGAAAGCACCCAGTTGACTTTATTTTCCTGATACCTCCAACAATTATAGTTATATTTCAACAAATTAATACAAAACCATGAAAAATTATATCCTTATAACTTCCTTAGGAATCACTCTAACTTTTGGTGTAAACCATATGGAAATCTGTTCAGTAGTTGTTGAATTTATCGCAGTCAAAGTTATGTAAACGGCGAAGAACTTTGCTTTATAATACGTAGGGTATCTTAACCAATTTAAATACAATCCAGACAAATTATATATATAAATCTTTCTCAAGAATCACTCTATCTTTTGGTGTAAACCTTATGGAAAACCGTTCAGTAGTTGTTTAATTTATCACTTTCAAACAGATGTAAACGGTGAAAATCTTTGCTTTATAATACGTTGGGATATTTAAACCAATTTTAATAATATCTTGTCAAATTATATATATATGTCTTTCTTAAAAATCACTCTAGCTTTTGGTGTGAACCGTATCTAAATCTGTTTAGTAGTTTTTGGATTTATCGCATTCAAAAGAACGTTAACGGCGCAAAACATTGCTTCATAATATGTAAGGATATTTTAATCAATTCCGACAAAACTTTGACAAGTTATATATTAAAATATTCCTTAAGAAATACTCTACCTACTAATGTAAATAGCATGTAAAACTGTTGAGTAGTTCTTGAGTTTATCGTGTACAAACAGACAGAGAACTTTGCTCTATAATTTGTTTGGATTCACTCGTCTAACCATTGAGCCATTGCAGCTTTCGTAATACCTCGTTGTTATTTAAGCAAACTTTGCCAAACAGAATATTGCCCGGAGGTTATTTCGGTAGTTAAAAGATTGTATCAGTACCCAGTAATATGGAAGTTGAAATTTGTCTCAATGAAAGGGCTCTGAAGTTTTGTAACAACCCCAACTCTTGGCTTATGTTTTGCGTTATAACTTTACCCGTAATGTAATATGATAACGAACTAAAGTTGTGCTTACTTGCCGAAGTAAAGAAGAATTCGTTTATTTTATGGAAATCACGTATGCGTGGTGTTTATGTGTAAAACTTTTAAAGTGTATAAAAAAACATCAGAAAGAGAGGCAGACATACTTTCAACAATTTTCCTTATTATTAATCTTTACCTATATTATAAATACAAATTTAACTCTGTATGTCGCGCTTTCGAGCCAAAATACTGAATCGATTTTAATAAAATTTGGTACATAGGAAGTCTAGAGCCTGAGAAAGCCTTCGATAGTACTGTCTCAAATCGGGCAATGGGAAATCAAGCATCTCTTTCTTTTTAAGTCATAATATTCACGGTAACTGTCGTAATTAAATATGCGTAGAGATAAGACCAGGTAATAGAAAAACACAAAAAAAATCAGTTACAAAGTGACCGTTACTAACGGTGCATGTGTCGTTAAGGTTTTTTTGTGGTATTTTATTAACTGCGAGTGTTTATTACTGATTATGTTTGTAATTATACAAGTGATGTTAATTACAAAACCGTTGAGGTAAGTTTAATTTTTAAGATATGAGCCTATAAATATAAGACGGACTTGTTTCACTATCGCAAAGTTTAGCGCAAATTGACGCTACACCAGAATCTTAAATTAATAAATAAAAGATAACATTGTATAGTTTAACTATTAGTAAAAATAATATTCATAAAATTTTAAGTACCAACAGCTACTTAAGCGTCATTCGACCAAAGGGGCAATCGACGCAAAAACGTCCGTGCGGGAGGGGTAGACGACGGTTATCACTAAAAGAAAAAGCGAGGTTAGAAGCTTGAAACTTATTTTTCAGGCTTTTTTTTCTATATAAATAAATATAAAATTCAAAGTTTGAAAAGTGTAAAATAATAATCCTTATCTTTACTTGTATGATGAATGCAAAAGTAACTCTCTCGTGCATAAAAACCAAAACAAATGAACCGATTTAAATGAAATTTGATACACAGATAATCTAAAACCTCAGGAAGGACAATAATCAAAGTATTAATACGTATGTTATTTGTAAAATAATTAGGCCATATTATTAAAAATGCTGTCCAAAAACACTATTCCATCAGAACAGTCGTGGGCACAGCTATTACAGTATTAAAATATAGTAAAAAATAAAGTAAACTTAGATGGTTTTAAAGTCTATAAATGACATAGGTTGATACTATTGCCCGATGGTGCCACCCTGAGTGTCCGAAATTCCCTAATATCCAAAGTCTGACTATAAAGTTTCATTTAAATCTTATATTTCATGGGACATGTAAATTATTTCGTAGGGCACATAAATCTTACTCGACTCCACGTAATAACTTCATTTACTCGCGTTGTAATTAATAGCCGAGATCATGTAATGCTGCGACGCTGAATAATATCGTCCCGTTATATCAGTTTTTATGACGCTTTTTTTAATTTTTGGACTAGCTGTGCCCGCGACTTCGTCTGCGTGGCATTTATTCAACATTGCCTACTAACCCCCAATGGAGCAGCGTGATGAATCCTTGCTGTAAAAATCCTCTATCTTATGAGTGAGGTAGCTTGCGCCCAGCACAGTGGTAAGTCAATGGACTACTGCTTATTACTTAATTACTTTTAACATTAAGAAATTAAGGTAGAGAGTGTGGGACTCGCCGATAAGGCCAGAATATCCACTAAAACACAGCGACACCCTCTTCACGCTGATTAGGGAGTATCAGAGGTTCCCTTGTGCATTCGCCCTTACTCTCCCGAATGAAACCGACTGATGATGTTCAAGGAGGAGACAAGAGGCGTTCGTAAATGGCCTCCTGCCACCCAATTTCCCTCTTCAAAGCGGAGCGGCATCAGCTGCAGCTTCCCGCTCTCGCTCCATTGCCTCCATTTCAAAGAAATGACGGCCTCACAGAAAGAGGCAATTGCATTCCATCCTATCTCACTGTCAAGCATGACGCCTACTGTACTTAGCAGAGAGAGATCCACTGCAACCAGGGACACCAGAGGATGTTGCTGTCAGAGATTCTGCCACAATGTTGGCCCCACACTAATGGCAGATAGGAGACTCTTCACGTCATGCTATCTGATGCAAGTACTTGGTGAAACATCCATGTCCGGTCAGTACCATCGAGATCGGACGCGTTGTTATTAATATAATCTCTCTCATATTTTTTTGTTCATAAGAAAATAATCTACAGTATACCAACGTGCCATATTATTGTATAGGCGTTTCATTTATAATATGGAAGGTGAAGGGTTAAGCTTACAACCTTCAACCAACAATACAAAGTTAGTAAAATGCACTTGTCTCTGAGCTTGGACTGGTGGGAGCCCTCGACCGTGGCTAGTTGCCACCCCACTCGGTGATTTCTGTTTGGCGTATATAGTAAGTTGTATGCTCGCCACAGACACGATTGGAGGTCAATTTCCTCCTTCTGTGAATTAATTATTTCGTAGAAGGAAATGCTTGATAATGATAAACTGGCTGTCGATGCAGGAGTGTTAGTGCCAACACTTACGTATGGTAGTGAAAATTGGGTAGAAGAAGCACAAAAGTAAAATAAATGCGGTAGAAATGAGAGCGTTAAGAAGTATGACTAGGTTGAAATCGAGTGACAAAGTAAGAAATAGTGTGATAAGAGAACGTTGAGGTGCAAAAGAAGACGTAGTGACTAAAATTGAGAAAGGTATGCTTAGATGGTGTGAGCTCGTAGAGAGAATAAATGAAAGGAAAAAGGACTGACAAAAAGGATGTATGAGTCAAGAGTGAATGGGAAAGTNCCGACGAGCTTATATGAAAGGTTTAATGAGAATGAAAGAAGCGAAGGAGATATGTAAGGATCGTGGCAAGTGGAAGGACGCGGTCTCTGCCTACCCCTATGGGAATGAGACGTGATGTATGTAGGAAATACTAGAGAGGGGAACTACTCTTATCGAAGGTGCAGACATAGGAGGTCGATGACGGGTTTTTACTCGCCTCTTTCCACTATGCTGAGAATTTTCTGTGAAGATATATGATTCCGTGTTGCTAGAGTAGAATGCTCTTCAGCGAGTCTGGTTCCTGGTGGATTCGCTGGATTGTAGTAGGTATTCTGATCTTTCAGCGACTCCTTCAGTCAAGCAATTTCAATCCAATACTTTCTTCTGTAGGAACTATAAGAGGAAAATTACCACTTACCAGGGTTGCGAGCTTTCTTCTTAGACTGTATTATTACTTACCATTAGGTAAAAATACAGTCAGGTGCTAAACACGTCAATAGAAAAATCCGGAGCACAGTAAATATTTCCTTACCCTTTGTGTAATATTGATATATTCTCTAAATGTTCATTATCTAACTAAAATAAATATAAATGCAATAGTCTGTGGAACGCAGGCGCCATCTGTCTATCGGCGTGGGGCAGAGTCAAGAAGTGGCAGTCTGGCGCGCGTCTCTCGGCAGTTCTCCGGTGACGGCCCGCCGGTGCGGTCGACTTTTGAAATTGTTACGTTCCCAGCTATTATTAATGAGTTTGTGTAAATTGATATCGGGAACATTAAGTGATTGAACATTATAATCTGAGTGAATTAGTAAAGTGTTTGATTACTCTAACTTTACCCAACAAACGTCCACAGTATGGACATTATGGATGCCATTACTGACGACGTCGGCGTATAACCCTACGCCCCTATGCTTTATGCTTCTTCTCCTTTCTCTCTCTTTTTCTCCGACATATATCTTATTTTTGTATAACTGATATAAGTTTTATGTTAATGAAACTTGTAATCCTCAACACAAAGATTAATTAAAATACCTCTGTAATTATTACAAGTGTGACAGACCTATTACGGTGAGATGATTTAACACATCCGCACGATATTACGTAAGCTCAGATATTAATTACACAGAAATAATATATGACACGGTGTAAGGTGTTTTATTGTCTAGAAAATGACATAAATTTTAATAAATGTTGTCTGTCTACTTTATATAATGTCAAGCTTAGACAATACCGTCATGTATCATTTAAAATCAAAATCAAAATATTATTTATTCAAGTAAACTTAAAAAGCTCTTTTAAATAATCCGTTGGTAATAGTAATACCAACGGTTCGGAAATTGATTCCGCTGGAAAGAAATCGGTAAGAAACTCAACAGTTACTCGTTTAAACATAGTTTTTATAGGTTACAATGTGTTTAGCTCTCAAGTGCAACTTTAATCAAGTCTAAACATCTTTGTCGCTTAAATAATCTTCAATATTATATTATACTTTTTGTAATAAAGCGTTTTAAACATATTTTTTTAAAACTACAAATAAATTATGCTCAACCCGATAAATGATTTCTGAACCTTCTTCATTCTAAAGTATGACATTACAAGTTTGTTTTTATTTGATGTATTAAAAAAGTGTGCGTCGTTCCTTTTGCTGTATAAATCAATATTATCACGTATATATAAAATGTTTATTTATCCACTATAAACCCACTGCAGTTTGTTCGCGTTATAAATGCAATGAGTCATCATTCTGGCATTATTATGTCTGTAATTTTTTTCTTGATAATTATTGTACAAAAGTTATTATATATGTATCTCATAATATATTCTTGTGTATTTATTGTTCGACTATATGCATGAGGCTGGTGATTTTTCTCAATATTTGCCCGAAGTTGGGAAGCTGGCGGTGTGATCCAGCCCCGTGCCTCGGAGAGCAGGTTAAACCGTCGGTCCTGCGCCCGATCTCTCTCTTTCTAACTATGACTTTCAATCCGAAGTGGAGCAGCGTGGTGGGTCTATGCTCTAAAAACCCTCTGTCTCCTATGAGTGAGGAGGCATGTGCCCAGAAGTAGAACGTTAATGGGCTGCTACTTACTTTATCTTATTCTATTTATATAATACAATATTTTAGAGTAAATATATGTAAGACAGACGGAAAAAGATCTCGAGGCCGTTCCCCGACACGATGGGCTGACCAATTGAGCGAAGCGGGGGGAAAGCGTGGATCCGTTCGCGATTAGGATCTTACCAGGATCTTCAGTCATGATGGAGCGATTAGAGAGAGAGAGAGAGAGAGAATATAATGTATAAAAACTGTTTAACAATATGAAAATGTATAAATTTGAATAAATGTAGTGTTGCCACTATAAGTGCACTCTCTATTCCTTCACTCTCAAAGACGGAAATCCTTGTTATTTTATTGCATTCGCAGTAAGTACATCAACAACGCCTTATGTAAGGTAGCGTTAATCATCTCAAGCAATTAATTATTCGAAGTAAATCTCATCATAAATATCAGGAGTTGTAATCAAATCACAGTAAGGGTGTTAATACAAACATTAATACATTCTTCATTAAACAAAAGCAAATTACGTAGAACTCCGGAACAGTTGTAATAAACTTAATCATTTTATGTACAAACGTTTGCTTTTCCTAATAAAACTTTATGACCTGTCTCCTTTGTAGCAGTTAATTAAGTTTCCAGATTACGATTTAGGATAACAATAAACCCGTGCAAGTCTTCATAACGAGGATGCTTTAACGAACTTTATTTCACAATTTAGAGTTTGTTAAGTTGGTGCGATACTACGAATGTAAAATTAAGATGGTTTAACAAAAATAAATGTGCTTATTATTATTAAATACGCTCTGACTTGAGAGACTTTCTAAGGTTTTGACTCTGAATTTTATTGATGAAAGTAATAAATAAAACTGATTATTTCAAAATTTACTATTAACCACAACGTGATTTGGTTTTATTTTGTCTCATGAATAGTTTTGTTGTTGTAAAACCGTTACGTTTCATCATGTTTCGGTTTTTTAAGTTATCTTCAAGTTTCAAGGGTGTATAGATTTCTTTGGGATGAGCGCTAATTGAGGTAAAGGCTCAAATAAAATCTCTCTTTTTCTTGGTCGTATTCTTCAAGTTTGAAGGTCGTGTCCGTATTTTGGTGCCTGCGTCAGTTTTTCCATCAGTGCTTTCCACCCTGTTCGGTCCTCGGTTTTCCTTATGGCCGCAGCAAATGGAAGACCAGTAAATGCCTTTACTTGCCGCTGTGACCAGCGGCAAGGTGATCGGCCGCGTGGTCTTTTGCCATCTACCTTATCAGTAACTATTAATTTGTCTAAGTTATCGGGCTGGCGTCGGGCAATGTGACCTAAGTAAGCCAAGAATATTTTGGAAGCACTTAGTCGAGAGTCTGGTCAATATGGAGATGCTCCAAGATAGACTTATTCGTCCTCTTCGCGGTCTATGGTATACGCAACATTTTTCTTCACCGCACCACATTTCGAATGCATCTAACTTTTTCCTCTCTGTTGCCCGGATTGTCCATGCCTCTGCACGATAAAGGAAGATGGGGAAGATTAAAGCTATAACAAGTCTCTTTTTGGTGAGACTCGAGATTTAAAATATTTTATATTTTATAAGAAAATATTTGGGCCTAATTCTGGATGGCCAATAGCGTTTTTGGGCGCATTCTTTTCAGCTCCTCGAATTGTGAATTATGCGGCCGCACTGCGTAGGTTACTGCCCAACGTGGGAGGACCGGGATGGCCCTGAAGAAATCTTTATGCCGGAGTCATGAAGAGTAGGGCACTATACGGCGCACCAGTATGGATAAATTCTCTGACCGTTCACAATAAATCCCTTTCGCAAAGGATAATAGCGGTCAGGGGGATACGAGCGTACCGTACCGTGTCTAGAACGGCTGCCACACTCTTGGCGGGTGATCCCCCGTGAGAATTGCAGGCAGAAGTACTTGCGGCAACTTACCAGTCCAGGGTTGCCGTAAGGTCTGGAGGTGACCGTCTCGAAATTGACGAGGTCAAAAGTGTCAGGGCCCATGCCGACAGGGTCTTGATTCAAGCTTGGAAGGAAGATCTCGAGTCAGTAAGTGCGGGCGTGGTCACGCTTGTAACAACGGCTAGGCGGCACGTATCGCTTACCTTTAGACTGGTGCAAGTACTGACCGGACATGGATGTTTCGGAAATACTTGCATCAGATAAAACCAAATGAAGAGTCTCCTATGTGCCATCAGTGTAGTGCGCCTGTCGATACGGCGGCCCCCATTGTAACAGAATGTCCGGTTTGGGGAACACAGTGACATCCTGTGGTGTCCCTCATAGTGGACCCCATGCTTGGCAGTGAGATAGGACGGTATGCAGTTGTCTCTTTCTGCGAATCCGTCATTTCTTTGAAGCAGGCAATGGAGCGAGTACGGGAAGCTGCAGCAGATACTGCTCCCCTTCGGAGGAGGAGGCTGGGCGTCTTTACGAACGCTCTTGTCTCCCCCTTGAACATCCTCAGTCAATTTCATCCGGGAGTGTCAAGATGAATACACAAAGGAGTCTCTGACACTCACATTTCAGGGTGAGGAGGGTGTCGCTAGGTTTCAGTGGGTATTTTGGCTTTGCCGTTTTGAGTTCTACACTCCCTGCCTCGTAGCAGGGGTGTGCAAATGCATTTTCCAGTGGATAAAAGGGTATACAGGTTAAATTGACCTTAAATCTGAATTCAGCGGGTCTAATGCACTTTCCACTTCTTTGTATGCTGGAGTAATGATTAAACCTTTAATTATGGTTATATTTCGACCTGTTGACTATCACCACCATATAATAATATGATAATTATTTATGTCAAATCCAGCAAACGCTGACATGTTTGTCAAATGCTATAAGTATAAATTGAAAAAGTTGATATTGTAAAAAGCGAAAGTTAGATTAGAAAAGTTATTATGGTGTTAAAGTTTACTTAAAATTTCTGACCTGATTCTTTTATGGATTAACAGCCCTACCTTGACTTGCCTATCTTTCCAGCTTGATTTCCAACAAGAAAAACCTAATATTTGCCTGTAAATTTACTCGTCCACCGCCGTTAACATTAATATCACTGTGTCACGTAATTATCCCATTGTTCTACTCTGTCTCTTTATAGGCTACATTATATCTCCCTTATGGCCACTTCTATTTTGGAAATGGGTCAATTTTTATTGCATTTTTATTGCTAATGGAGTCAGTGTTGCCTTGCAAAGATAGTGTAGATTATGCTAGTTTTTTTTTATATACACATGTTAGAGCCCGATTGTATTTTCTGTTATATATACCGTGATGGAAATTTTATACTTGGTGTCTTGTTTTTAGTATAAACAAATAAGCAGTATGATAGCCATGGTTCAAACTTTGCATTATTCAAAACTATTTCCCTTGGACATCTGCTTGTGAAGCTACTGATGCTATTAAGCCAGAGAGAGATAAACTTTTAGTAGTGCTTTATGTTCACCAGTCCATGTGTAACTACTTTCAAAGATTGCAATCATATTGGTTAGGAATTCTAAAAAAAGCACTAAATGTTGCAAATCTAGCACATTATGACTTGATTTTTAATTTTTTAATTAAATATTTAATAAAAAAAAGAACTGCCTTCCAAACAAATTATCCAAATTTATAAATATGGTCTATTATTAAAAAAAAAATTTGCGTATTCTTTTTTAAAATCCTTCGTATTCTCATATTTGGAGTCGGCGTAAACTGAGGTAGGTGTGTCCCGCGGGTCCACTTGGCAGCTCCCGCGCCTCTCGCACCTATATCTAAATTTGTAGGTTTTTACGTTGACTGACTCTAAAAAAGAATACGCAATTATTTTTTACTT
Source organism: Elymnias hypermnestra (assembly GCA_015832385.1). NCBI lineage: Eukaryota > Metazoa > Arthropoda > Insecta > Lepidoptera > Nymphalidae > Elymnias > Elymnias hypermnestra. Next base: position 523,060 of record JACTOM010000062.1, read on the forward strand.
TTGAGAGCATATTAATATATTAGGAATAGTTTGTGTTGAAGGCGGTTCTTTATTTGTCAATTTTTTTAATTTATTTTATGATTTTTAGTTACTTTGAACTAAACTAACAAAATTGTCTGAATGGGTGTACACCTAAAAAATATGTTGTTCATATGAGACAGCACTTTAATAAGTAAAATTTACAATGGTAACGCCACACCCGGGATCGAACCCGCAATCATACGTTGCATGTCGGTTACTTTGCTGCCCCGCTACCAATCGTCCTATATATGGTCATCAAGCTCATTACTAATACACAAAATTCTCTCTCCCCTCCCCCCCCTACATTTGGCTAGCACCGCTTCACAGATAATACACCTTAAGTAAATAACAAACGTAAGGTCATTGCAATTTGTTTAGAGACAGTCAGATATTCTGCTACAAATCGCACCATTACTACAAGCCGTTGTGGAGTTCCATTGATCGTCACGTTTTACTACGATCATTACTAGACCATAATTACGTTACGGTAGGTGACTCAATTACCCAGATAGCCTATAAAATAGTCTGCCGAGTATCGTTAGTTTCTAGTTACCATGGATCCCATGATCAAAACCTAATCAAAATATCAATAAACAATCATTGAAGTATATTCTTTCCAATAACAAATGAATCATTTAAATCAGTTGGCGTGATCTGGAGTTATTCGGTCAAGTCGCGTACATGCTTTAAGCCAATTTAAGACTTACACGGTTTTCTCATGGATGCCATTATCAGAACTAGACCAAAAAAATGTGGTACCGTACAACAAGCGCCGCCTTTCATATAAATAAAAAAACATCGAGATCTGTTCACCCGATCGAAAGTTATGAGATATGAGTATCCCTTAGACAACATCACTTTCGAAGATTGCTAACGCTTAAAAATATATGAGAATGACGTTTTATTTTTCGATAACTTTCGATATGAAACGTCATTTCCATGCAGTTTTTAAACGTTAGCAATCTTCGAAAGTGATTTGTCTACGGGCTCTTAGACAACATCACTTTCGAAGATTGCTAACGCTTAAAAAATATATGGGAATGACGTTTCATATCGAAAAAGAAACGTCATTCCCATTTCCCACATTTTTAAGCATTAGCAAACTTCGAAAGATAAGTTGTCTACGAGCCTAGTTATTTGAAGTCGGTTAAAAGGAGATGCAATTGTAGTGAAACATCATTTATTTACTTTGCATATTCTGTTAAATTATAAAGAAAAAAATTGGTTGAACCACGTCGTGTTAACTGCAGTTTCAGTGTTTCGAATATACGTCGTCGTCTTAATTAACCAATTCACATTCATTTTCAGTCCGTCATAGGTTTGTCACAATTAATTGTTATCCCAAAATTCTATATGGAATATCTCAATAATGCTTTGAAGATATTGCCGTCTAAGATATTATGAAAGCTTTTGTTGACTTTGATTTCATTGACAAATCTACATTACCATCCAAAGTCTCTGTAAAGAAAATTAATTTTCAGAGGTTATATGACTAAGTGTAATATGTTTGTTACGTTTTCACACAAAAACTACTGGACCGATTTCAATAATTTTTTCAACATTAGAAAGCTACATTTTTACTGAACGACAAAGGCTATATTACTTTCTCAAAAATATAGGGATCTCTAATAAAAATGCATTAATATAACCCAATGTATGAAAAAATTGGTCCCAAAAATTCTGTCATCGCATGCGCTGCGAAAACTATTAAAGATAGAAAAATGTTCTACAATATTATAGAACGTATTAATATCTACCAAAAAGTCCGCAATGCCATATAACCACTGTAGTTATGCCACTATAACAACTTTTTTTTAATTTAAAAATTAATGAAAGTGGCGGCAATAATCAAGTCTTATTATTCATACCTCTTTATTAATACTTATCCTATTAAATGTTTTTTTATTAAAGACTGTTTCAATACCTGTAAAATACTGTTTAAAATATTAAAAACGGATATTCCATTCAAAAGATAACGAATAACGAATTTAAAAATGTCAATCTAAAGAAAATAATGTATCCCGAGTGTCAAATGTTATGTAAAGGGAACTTCTGAGACAGACAGATTATAGAAGAAAGTGCTTCATTTTGATTGTGTGTTTTAATTTTTAATAAAACTATAATATTTAAACTAAAAGTTACTGGGCCGATTTAAAAAATCTTTCATTCCCTGTAGAGTATTTTTTAATTTACTAATAACGGTTATTCTAAGTAAATGGTGTCATGGATTTAAAATGTATTAGTTAGACATATATTCGTTGTAAAGTAAATGAATGTGTATATCTGAAAGGAAGTGATTAAAAAACTTTTACGTTAACGAAAATCAATCTATAGCCCGACTTAGTACTTTGCACGAGGTCAGTATTATATAAATGTATAAGTTCTTATAAATTTTCATATTATTTATGGAAAATTTATTGAGCAATTTCTTTCTTGGGTCATCAATTTAACCAGAATTAAGAAGACATTATATAACATTTATGCAGATTTCATTACAACCTTTTTCCATTATCTAATCTTTGTTTTTTATAAAACGTTTCACTTCTATTGAAGCTACATACACATTTTATTTTAAATTGCAATTGGCCGTCGATGACTCAATAGTCTATTATCTCATAATATTTCACATTTCTTTAAGAAATATATTGATAACAAATAAAAAAAGCTTTGGATGCCTTTACTACAATTAATATCTCTAAATTGCGTCCAAAAGAATCCGTATAGTCTTTGAATACATTTCAGATCCTGAATGGATAAATGAAATTTCCTAAAATTTACTTTTGATAGTTTTCATTATGTTAAAATTAATTTCTGACCAAGTTAAACATATCTTCAAAGATTTAGTCTGAAAATGTGCAGTTTGAATTTTTTTAATGTGATTTAAGAATTTTTTTTTTATTTAACACTCCCGCAACCCACCTTGCGGGTGAAATTTCGTAAAATCCGATCTAAGCTGACCTCTACTCGGCAAAAGGAATATTCCTACCAAACTTTAAGTCTCTACAATTTATGGTCCCAGAGATATCGTAAAGTCAATAGTTAACACCCACGCAACCCTCCTTGGGGGTTGAATTCCGTAAAATATGTTCTTAGTTGACCTCTACTCCGCCACAGGCATATTCTTACCAAATTTCAAGTCTCTACAGTTTATGGTTCCAGAGATATCGTGAGTCAATAATTAACATCCGCGCAATCCCCCAGGAATGGAATGGAATGGGAGGAATTTTGTAAAATCCGTTTTTAGCTGGCCTCTACTCGGCCAAAGAAATATTCCTACCAAATTTCAAGTCTCTACGCCTTATGGTTCCAGAGATATCGTGATGAGTCAATAGGTACCTAGATCTCTTTTATTTATATAGATATATTAAGTCTTCTTTATAATTGCCATGTCAATATAATTGTTAATTGACAAAATGTTACATGGACTTCATTGCAACGTTTTACATTATATATTCTTTGTTTTTTATGTCTTTTTTTATATTAATAAACCGTTGAAATCTTAACATCGCTTTCCTAACTCTCTTAGCTTGTTTAACCGTACATCTATTACACTCTCTGTACATTTTATAATTTAAATGTACATCGAATTTAATTAATTTAGGCCATGTTTTAATTCGTAACTTTTAATGAATTTACATCAAACCATGTGAATTTCCTTGGAGCTTTAAGACGATAAATTGGAATAACTTTTACCCATCGCTTTAGAAGCCTCTTAAATAATTAGTGTCCTTCACTTAAATAGTCCTATACAAAATATTTATTTAAAGAGTAAACTTGTTTTAGATTTTTTTAGACAAGCACCAAATTTAATGGTTTTAAAAGGTTCATTTGTGCTTCCTTTCTTTATTACATTATAACAAACTCTGTATTATTATTTTCGTTTCTACAGGTGGATTAACTAGGTAATATCGCATATCGCGCATTCCCTTCTCTCTTTCCAATTCATCTAAATGAATATTTTACAAAGAACAATCGACGACGACGACGCGTTTCCTTGAGAAAACAATTTTTAATAAAAGAAATAAAAACAAACTTGTAATGCCATATTTTAGAGTGAAGGTTCAGAAAGCATTTGTCGGGTTGAGCATACGCATTTTTAATAAGATACTCGAATCACTTCTGGGTTTGCCTCCGCATAGTGTTAAGAAACATGTAAACGGCCTATTACAAAAGGCATATTATAATGTTTTAAATTATTTAAGCCACAAAGAAAGGTAAACACATTGTAATGTACAAAAACTATGTTTAAAGCAGTAACCGTTGAGTTTCTTGCCGGTTTCTTCTCAGCGGAATCAACTTTTCGAACCGGCGGTAGATTTGATGTGAACGACTTTTTGAGCCCACTTTTATAAAGAATATTTTGATTTAATTTTGATCAGCATTATTCAGTACGCAACCAGAACGTTGTTTAATCATTTTCGATACCACATTTATTTATTTGCGCCACATAAAATACTTTTGAAACAAGTGTCCACTGAAGATTACAAAATAGAAAAGATTTACTTGCATTACTAAACAAATGTATACGGATGACACTTATGCCAGATCCCATCAACTTCCTTTAAGTATTATGTGTTTAAAACTGAGGGGCCAGTTAACGGGATTGTTTCTATAGCAAAGGGGGGATCCCTTTGCTATGATGTGATGCTTTGAAGAATGTTGAATGAATGGGAATCAGTCTAGTAATAGTGATTTTAAGTCTAATAAAAAAGAAAATAACGTAAACCTATAAGTAAGATTGATTATAAACAAAGCATCTTGCAATTATTGTAATAATATTTCATTGACTAAAAAAAACAATGTTAAGATAAGGTTAAAACACGAGGCGCTCAGCAAATCAGCCAAGGCCAATTTGACGGCAGCCAGGGCTCATATTAGTTTACAGATATTTTACTTGGATCGTGATTTAATAAAATCTCACAATGTTTCCTTTTGACTTCAATAAAACGGTAAAATTAGTTCAGCAAACTGTGAGGAACCTAATTTGTATAATAAATATTTTATGGTTATGTATATTGCCATGTAATATGAGCAAATATAACAGCACTAACTTAACAACGTGTACGAGCACAATCACGCTTAGATGGTAAAAAATTCCCTTTAAATCCACCATTAAACGTGCTAAGGGCTGTTATAACCGCCTTTCCCGCAAACACGAGTGGGTAATGACGCTAAAACGCCTGAATTACCCTATAAATGGGTATACACGTGGTACCAGGTAATTTTGTGTCTCGAATCATGAACCCTCTCGTGCACCTCACGTGCGTAATTTTAAGCTAGGATGGACCATTTGTACGTAGGTGAGCTATAAAGTGTGGTATACGGGTATAAATAATGGTATATAGTGTTTTGTATAAAATACTAAATGCCTCGGTGAACTTAGCTTCATATCTATGACAATATCATTGGCGCAATGGTACAAGACGTCCTGAATTTGATTCTTGGTAGGACTTGTTTAGGTGGGATGAACGAGGTCATCAGAAAGACGGAGAAGTTTGAAGTACAAGCGAGTATAGAAGAAGAATCTGGACTGATAGGAAGCCTCAGTCGTGGTTAATTACCACCATTCCAGCAAATATGTAAGTAGCAGCCCATTAACGTCCCACTGCTGGGCACAGGCCAGCAGTGGGACGTTAATGGACAGCAAATATGTACCACCAAGCAATTAAGATTTAATTTCTTAATCTATCTGAAAGCGTAGGGAGAAGAAGGAAGACATGGCTACGTAATATTAGGGAAGGGATTGGTATAAAAACAGTCGGTGAACCATTCCGCTTAGTCGTCGTCAAGGAGAAGTTTGAAAAGTCAACTGCTGACCTTCAAGAACGCACAGTCAAATGTATGAGGGTCAGAGGGTGGTATGCTGAGTCAATAGCTGCACACTCATGGCAGTTGAGCGACTCATGTCAATCGATCTGGTGCAGGAACTTTCCGAAACAACCATACCCGGTCATAATCTGCATCAGCCTGGAGAGTCATTGCTCCAGGTGAGGACAAATCGCCTCCACAGTGGCCACGCCCGCCGCTGGGGATCCGAATTCCTCCTTCCACTTGTGAATCAGAGCCTGGTCGGCTCGGTCCCTGATTCTACACCGCATCGACATCAGGCCGCAGAATTTGAGCCCTTGGCGCTGCCCTGTGCAGATGGACAGCCGTAAGGACCTCCAGTCAAGTGCTACCCTATTAAACTTAAAAAATGGATTTAACCATGACCATATCCCTATAGGACGTAGGATTATGGTCAAATCCATTCTTAGTCTACATTGCAAAAGGACTCAATTTCAAGCAAACAATTTTGGAGATAACTGTTCCATTTTCACTTCTATACCCCGATTTTATTATTTATATTTGGTACCTATACTTAATGATGGTCTACATCGCGTCTAAATGTGCCTGTATGGCGTATTTCAAGCCAGAGATTTATATTGAATTGCTAAATTTCAAATCAGCAAATACTTTTGGAGATCATTGTGAAATTGTGGAGTATCCACATGTCAGACATGTTACAAATACAAAAAGTCTGTAAAAGCTCAAACATATTTCTGTTATAAAAGTGACACAGATAGCCTAGCTTGACTATTTTGAATTGAAAGAGACTCTTTTATCGATGTCCCTCAAACTGGGTCAACATTTCAACCTAACTTGTGACCCAACTATACGCCGCGGGAATTAAAGCCGCTGAACAAAAGATAGATTGCATAGTATTTTAATTATAAGATAATATTTTTTACCCCGTTAACTGATGAGAAGTTCTGTGGTGAGATAAACAGGAACCTATACTTTTTCAAACCGTTAAGATAAGTTGTATGTATGGGGCCAGTGCTTGGACTCGAGAGAGACGAGCTGCTGCAAATAACCTTGATAGGAAATGTTGCTGGCAAAAGAGGCTGCAGAAATAAATCCTGGTTGAGAAACATCCGCAAGTGGATAGGAATAAAAACGCCGCTGAACTTTTCCGAATCGTTAAGAATACATGAAGCTGACTGTAACCTTCGTTAATCGCTGAGGTACGATGAGAAAAATAACTGATCATACCCCGTTCATAACACTGTAAGGTAGGTAAGTAGCAGCCCATTAACGTCCCACTGCTGGGCACAGGCCTCCTCACTCATATGAGAGAGGGTTATTAGAGCATAGACCCACCACGCTGCTCCACTGCGGATTGGCAGGCATAGTACAAAGTGTACTCTCTATTCCTTCACTCTCATAGTCCAATGTGACGGTAATCCGACACGATCGGAGAGAGATCAGGCGCAGGACCGACGGCTTAACGTGCTTTCCGAGGCACGGGGGTGGTTCACACCGCCAATTTTTTCCCAACTTCGGTCAAATATTGAGAAAATCTTAGTAGAAAACTCAATATAGATTTCGATTTGGCCCGACCCGGGACTCGAACCCAGGACCTCATGTCTGTAGTCGAACATGCTAACCACTAGACCAATGAGGCAGTCTGTCTTAACACTGGTTGTCATTTAATTTTATTATACAATAGTTAACAAGATCGAATTGTCAATGTAAACCTTTTTTGTTTCAAAATTTATTACGCACGGGTGTGGGACTCATGGACAAGTTAGAATACCCAATACAACCCAGCACAAAACCCCGACATCCTCGAATGGAGAACCAGAGATATGCATGCGCAATCCACACTGGCACTCCGGATGTAGCCATCTTATCGCAATCGTTCAGAGTGGGGAAGAAAATGCACATATCTACGTGTCCGGTTACAGCATCGACGGCATTTTGTCTCATCTTCTCCGATGCCTCCATTAGCGACATAACAGATTCGCAGAATGCGCCAAGTGTCTTCCAACCCGTCTCGTTTGCATGCATCGCACAGACTATGCTCACCAGCGAAAGGTTCCCTTTAATCAGCAATTCGAGGACGTATCGCTGAGGTCCCCATGTGGAACTCTCTCCCAATGTATAGTGCGCCCAATCTATGGAAGCATCACACTCGTGGCAGTCGATTCCTCACAGCCAACAATCTGCCCATCCTCACCTAATCTAAAGACTACTCGGTTTAAAAACTTTTAAACTATTTAAATAATAAATAAAGAATTGTCCATTCTGTAAAACTAATTATTTTCAGAAATATTTTCAGGTACAAGCTATAACTTTGTGGAACTCGCTGCCATTAAGCATAAGGCATTCACGATCGCTACGCATTTTCAAAACAAATGTAAAAAATTATTACCTACAGCAGCTTTAGACGACTTCATATTTATTTTATGTAGATATTTCATTTATTTATACATGCCCAAACCATATAAGCATACCTTTCTCAACTTTAGTCACTACGTCCTCTTTTATACCACAACGTTCTCTTATCACACTATTTCTTACTCTGTCACTCAGTTTTAATCCACTCATGCTTCTCAATGCTCTCATCTTTACCGCATTTATTTTACTTTTGTGATTCTTCTGACATACCCAATTTCCACTACCATACATACGAGTAAGTGTTGGCACCAACACTCCAGCATACACAGCCAGTCTAGCCCTTTGAGACACCATCTGGCTATTCATAAAGGCGTGCAGGGCACCATTTACCATATTCCCTGCACTTATTCTCCTTTCAATATCACTTTCACATGTTTCATCTTTTCTAAATTTAGATCCCAAGTATACAAATTCTTTCCCCTCTTCCACTTGATCCCCATCTATCAAAATATTACCATTCATCACAGATTCATCTCGTTCAAAAAGCATAACTTTCGTTTTGTTTACATTCACTTCCATTCCTTTCCCTTTCAAAGCTTCATTCATAATATTTAGCATCTCCTGTAGCTCGTTAGCGGATGACGCAAGTATTACTTGATCATCAGCGTAGAGTAAACATTTGATGAGTAATTCATTCATTCTTAACCCATACATACTTTCTTTTAAATCTGTCAAACATTTATCCATGAATAGGTTGAACAGCCATGGTGACGCAACACATCCCTGTCGAACCCCTCTTTCGACAGGAAACCACTCCGTGTACGCCCCGTTTATTCTGACACAAGCACTAGAACCCTCATAGAGAGATTTCAATGCTTGAATCAGATTACCGCTCACCCCATTCGTAAATAACGTTGACCACAGATCATTCCTCACCAATCGATCATAGGCCTTTTCTACATCTACGAAAGCGCAATAAACTTTTTTGTTTTTTAAATTAATTAAATATATAAACAAACATACATTAGAATTCTCATTGGGACCAAGTAATCGTATTTCGCAATAATATAAACGTATTTTTCTTGAGATACGTTACTCAAGTATCGAGGGATGTGTCAAGATTCTGAAGACATCTGAATTGACAGTCGAACGAAATAAAAGAAGTGGAATACAACTCAAATATTAAAGAAAGAGAAGAAACTGCCATCTAATGTCTTTTCTGGTAAAACTACACCAATAGAAATTTTTATTATTGATCTAAAAGTTGTTTTTTGCTTAAATATGTAAAAAACCGAAAGGACAATATAACTTCTTTACCATTTTCTAGGTACAAAAGAGAACGTTTTCAACCCTGCAGTTGTTTTGTCGTCAGTTATGTCTTCTATAGGTTTAAAGGTACAAAAGCGAACGTTTTAATGCCGCAATTGTTTTGCCTTTTAACTATTATCTAATTATATCTTCTATAAGTACTTGTGGCTACAAAACCAAACGATGTCATGCAGAAATTGTTTAGTCGTCTAACTATGATCAATTTATGTCTTCTATGATTCTTGCAGGTAGAAAAGAAAACGTTTTAATGCCGCAATTGTTTTGCCTTTTAACTATTATCTAATTATATCTTCTATATGTTCTTCTTGATATAAAGCAAACGATTTTATGCAGGAATTGTTTAGTCGTCTAACTATGATGTAATTATATCTTTTATAGGTTTATAGGTACAAAGCAAACGTTTTCCTGTCGCAAATGGCTTGTCGTCTAATTATGTTCTAATTATATCTTCTATACTTTTTACTAACATTAAATTTTAATTCCGATATAATTTTAATCATCTACGGCACATTTTTGATCTATGATACATATTATGCCGCTTATATTAATAGTATCCTAAACCTTACAGTTAGTATATTTTTGGTTCAATTTTGGAAAATCATTCTTAAGATAGATTATTCCATGCGTACTAAAATGTATAGAAGTAGTTTAAATTTCATATTACCTTACAGAGACTTATTAGAAATGTATCGGTATATACCTAAATCTTTCATAAAAAGATTTAAGTTAATATCTAACTTTAATATATGTATGGATAAGTTAAAATATTTACAGTATATAATCACGTGCTGTTATATTAATGTATACAGTTTTGTAAAATTTCATATTACCATTTACACAATTCTTAACGTCAATAAACAAACTCACTTAACTTGTTTTAAACTCTTACACAAAAAAATAGCTATCACCGACAAATACACATATTATATACATACACAATATATCATATTACAAGAAATAACCAAAATAATGTTTTTTTAAAAATCAGCATATATATATTTTACAAACACATATTATACTTGACTACCTATTTTAATTACACAAGTTTATTAATAACATTGCAAGGCAAGCACAAGACTAAATTTAATAGTCACCATACAAGATGCATATTATTAAGGTTGTCAAACTGCTTGATTGTACTTTCTTTATTTATCATTATAATTCCATAGCCAATCAGTTCATGATGATATTGACAACATCTGTAATATACGCTGTAACCTAATAAATGACCCGTCAAAATTGCATCTTGATGGTATCAATAATTTCAATATACTAACATTCAACATCAGAAGCATAAATAAAAACTTAGAAGGTAGAAAAGCAAACGATTCTATGGCGCCATTGTTTCGCCATATAACTAAGATATAATTATATCTTCTAGACGTTCTTCGAGATACAAAGCAAATGGCTTCATGCCGTAACTGTTTTGTCGTCTACTATGATCAAAATATGTCTTCAATAGGTTTTCAAAGGTAGAAAAATAAACGTTTTCATGCCTCAGTTCTTTTGTCGTATAACTATGATCTAATTATGTCTTCTATAGTTTCTTTATATTATTACGTTTTTTAAATATATGTTTTGCAAAAATTTTTCATTGAGCTTATAAATAACTTCACGCCTTTATTGCTAAAGTTATTTGTTGTATAACCTTACCCACTACATAAATACGTGATAAAACTGCGCGGTTGTAAATTTTTAAGCTACAAAATGGTTTTTCATAAACCGACTTTTGTGAGATCTCATACGGATATAGCTTTAAGAGCTGATTTTTTGTTGCTATCTACTAAAATGTAAAAAAAGGTACGTATAGTCTAATCATATGCATGAGCATCTCAATGCAGGATACATCAATCCTTATAAAAAAAGTTAGTTCATTATATATTTTAAAATTACATTTCGATAGGCAGGATCCTTAACGGTGTACTCGTATTCGGGGCATAGACTAAATTCGCGTTTCTTTATACATATGTCAAAATATTTGAAACTAGCGGCCCGACCCGGATTCGCACGGGTAGACATAAATAGGTACAGATATTTAAGTTATAAGCATGTTAATTAAAAGGACCATGAATTGACCAATATTATCAAAAAGAGTGATTCCTAATACTAAAACTAAGTAGCTCTGAAAAGAACTTTTTCAGTGAAGCATAAAAATGTGTTAAAAAGATTCGAAATATTGAATGTCGTTTGCGTCCACTGCGTAAGGAAACCTAGTCCATAATGGTGCACCCCCTTCTCCCGCACTGCCCCTCTCTCGTCGAGTTAGTATTTTTATTTTAATTTCATGATATCTTTTGAATGTATGTATCCGTTTTCAACAATTCATAAAGTAATCATCAGTTATTGAGGTAGTCTTGAATATTATATTATTTATTTTGATATAAAATTTATAAATGGTATGGATGACACGGTCTGATTTTGATCGGTATTTCTATCAATTTGTTAAATGTAAAAAAGTAGTTATAGTGACGTAACTACAATAGTTAGACATATGGTCTCGCGAAGTTTTTTGTAGATATTGATATATTCTATAATATTGTCAAACATTTTATTGTCCTATCATTAATACTCTTCACAGCGTATGCGATGAAAGACACTTTATGGCTAATTTTTTTATACCTTCGTTTGCTTTTAATAGGAATTTCTAAAGATTCTATAGTAATCTAGTACTAAATATAGCCTAAGTTACTCAATGAAAAAATAATTATTGAGATTGGTCCAGTACTTTTTGAGTTTATTCGTTACATACATAAATACAACTCTTTTCTCTTTCTTTCTTTATAATATTAGTGAAAATTTTCTTTTGCTGCGTCATAAAAAAAAATAATTTTTCAATTAATTCTTCTTAAGATTCGTTAAAACTTTGTTAGATTTAATATAATTAAAATATTTAACAAAGTTTTGCAGATTTTAATAACATATCTACATATTGTGTTTGAAAGTTGTTATTAATAAATAAACTACTTATTACCTAGCTACTTAGTGGAATAATGCGCTCTAATGTTTAGTAACTTGATTTAACATCTAACTTTATTACATAATATTTTATCGAACATTCGAACCCGGTCTGATGAAAAATTGTATACCCACCCCGGGACGAAAGCAGTGCATTGTCAGCCGCGTTTTAATCACGCGGGCGGCAATATAATACTTTCGGCCTAATATACCATTAACCTTGCATTATAAAAAGAAGTTTTATTAAGAATTAAATGTCTTAACAAGACATTTAGCAAGAGAGTGAACTTAATAGCAGAAATTGAATGGTATACTGGTTTATACTCGTTATAAACTGAATTCTTGAACTGTGTTATTGTTAAATAAGAATTTTTACTAAAATAACATACTTTACAGCATCACGGATGTAAATTGATCTCATAAAAGCTAGTCTTAAATCAACTGTATCTACCTCCATCAGTATTTTTTAAAGAAGTCTTTTTTAGAAAAATTCTGTGTAGCGTAAAAATATTAGAGTCTTGACTTATGATGTAGTTTTCCGCGGTGGAGAATCTCGTGAGAAAATGTGCATCTTGCAAGAAATACTAGAACAATCTGTATCCGACAACCGGTGGAAAGCTAGTAGTAGGAGAAGGTAACATTAATAATGGTACAAATGGTCAGTTATTTGTAGTTTGCAATATCTCTTTTTAGTCTTCTGTAATATTAAAAACTGTACGTGAATGGTGTACACGTGGAGGAGTGAAACTTCTTGAACTTATAGTATATTAAATTCTATAACGTATGCAAATTTTAAAGTCTTGTCCTTCATATATTTCGACGGGCTCGCTGGGGTAGTGGTGCGAGTACTCGATTTGCTAAGTTAGAAAATTATATTTTCATTTGTTTGAGTCTGGACTGGCGGGAGATTTCGGCCGCGGCTAGTTACCACCCTACCAGCAAAAAGGAACCGCTATATAAAGAGATTTGTGTTCCCGTTCGATGTTGTGTAGAAACCACAAGAGGTATATTGCCTCTTACCAGATTAGCGTGCTTCCATCTAGACTGTATCCTCATTCACCATCAGACGCGATCACATTCAAGCGCTAATCTGTTACCTATAAATGTGTATATATATATATATACACACACACATATATATATGTGTGTGTGTGTGTGTGTGTGTGTATACGTTGGAGTGCGGTAGTCTGCGGAGCGCCGGCGCACGTCTCTCGGTAGTTCTCGGGTGACAGTCCACCAGAGCAGTCGACTATTGAAACTGTCGCGTTCCTATTATTATTAATGAGTTTGTGTAAATTGATATCGGGAACATGAAGTGATTGAACATTAGTTAATTAATAAAGTGATTTGATTTGATTGTAAATTACCCACCAAAGCCCACAATATGGAATTATGGATGCCACTAATGACGATATCGGCGGAGAACCCTACGCCACTATACTTTTTGTCCCTTTCTCTCTTATTCTCCGACATATATTAATACGTGAAGTAAAAACTTTTTACAAATATTGCGGAGACGGAGAGTATAAAATTCGCTACACTTATTTATAAAGAAGGAATGCAGAATGATATATTTTTTTTTAATTTTACATAAAATACATTAAATCTAAAGTAATATTATGAAGTGGAAACATTTGTGTTTTTGTATGTATCAAAATCTAAATTAAAATAATCTTTATTTAAGTAGGCTCAAAAAGCACTTTTGAATCGTCAGTTGACTGTCCGTTGGTAACAAATCTACCACCGGTTCGGAAAGTTGAATCAGCTGAGAAGAAACCGGCAAGAGACTCAACGGTTTTGTATTTTTGTTACGTTTTGAAGAAAAAGCCTACTGGACCAATTTCAAAATCTTTTTCACCATTAGAAAGCTGCATTTTTACTGAACCACATAACCTGTATTTATATTTATACAATCCAAAAAAAAATAGGTATCCCAATAAAATGCATAAAAATGCATAAATCTGTTACAATAACTACTTTTTTACATTTTGAAAGTTAATAAAAGTGCCGACAATGATAAAACCATATCTTTTTACACCTTTGTATTAATCCATATCCTATTAATTATATTTTATAAAGGACCGTTTTAATACCTGTAAAATACTTTTTAAATTATTAAAATCAGACGTTCCATATAACAGATATAACGTATTTAAAAATCTTATGTAGTGTTGAACTCCAGAGTGTCAAATGTCGTGTATAGGAAAGTTCTGAGACGTTTACAAATAAATCTCTTCAATATCTGTATAGAATTTTTTATAAAGTTTCTCAACAGGTGGGGAGTTCCTCATGAGCTGGGCCTGAAAATTAACATGGATAAGACGAAAATTATGTTTAATATCCATGTACCACCTCACCTAGACATCATTGAGAACTCAGCTCTCGAAATTGTTGACGAGTACACATACCTGGGACATATAGTCCAGCTAGGTAGGTCCAATTTCGAGAAGCAGGTCAACCGCCGAATCCAACTCGGTTGGGCAGTGTTCGGGAAGCTACGCCAGATATTTTCGTCCGATATCCCTCAGTGTCTGAAGACCAAAGTCTTCGAACAGTGCGTGTTGCCAGTGATGACCTACGGATCTGAGACGTGGTCGCTGACTATGGGCCTCATGCGAAAGCTCAGTCACTCAGCGTGCGATGGAAAGGGCTATGCTCGGAGTTTCTCTATCCGTAGTAGAACCAGAGTCACCGACTTAGTCCTACGAATCGCGAACCTGAAGTGGCAATGGGCGGGGCACATAGTCCGAAGGACCGATGGACGTTGGGGGCCGAAGGTGTTGGAGTGGCGACCCCACACAAGGTGGACCCACGATATAAAGAGGGTTGCCGGTAGCCGCTGGAGCCAGGAGGCGCCAGATTGGGCGTTGTGGACGTCATTACGTGAGACCTATGTTCAGCAGTGGATGTCCATCGGTTGAAGCGACGACGACGATAAAATTTTTAAATTGACTAATGTCGGACATTTAAATATGTATTACTTAGGTATATATTCATTGTAAAGTAAAATATGTATATTGATTAGATTTTAAATGTACGTGTGTATGTAATAATTTAAAAGGAGGTAATTAAAAGTTACGCGAAGTAAAACCTTAGGGTATTGCTAGTTTAATATAAATACGTTACATAAATTAACAAGATATACCTACACTTCTAAATAGTAAATTTTCAATATTGTTTTAAAATAAAGTGTGAATTGGTGCTTTATTATTAAATAAATTCAGTCTTGATAAAAATTCAATGTTCATTTAAGTTCTTATTCTCTATTATATATTGAATAATCAAAAAATATAACTATTAATAGACGACAAAGCAATGATGACTTTGAATAAAACACTAATTGCTATAAGTCGACAAGAACAATGAATAATTTTCTGTATCTAATAGCTTTTCACGTCTTTTTGAAGGCTATTAATTGCCTAAAACGTTCAAAGAAATTTTCTAATGCTTTCAATTTTGTGAAATGAAATTAAAGGTATAATTAAAAGATATTGGCAGGAGTAAGTTGAGATACTAATTTACTGTTACAAAGCGTTTGTTTAAACAAAGTAGAGTTAATCTAAGTTGTTTGATAATTTATATATTCGCATGATGAATAAAATTTTAAACTTTAAACAAAATATCAGCTTCTCTGGATTGTCAGAGAACATGTATTGAAATAATAACTATAAGAATAAGAATAAGAAGTTTTGTATCATTAACTATATTATCAAAATATGTTCAATGGACAGAATTTTTGAAGTGAAACTTCTTTAGACGCATGAGGGTAAAATTTACGAATGAAACTCGTGGATAGCGTCACGAAGATGTGCATCGTTTTTATGTTGGATTGAAGGTTAGGTAGGTAGATAGATAGATAAAACTCTTTAGTTTAAAATATAAAATAAAGTATTTCATAAATTCTCTTTTCTAAATTTCAAATCTTAATTTTCAATTTATCTAAGTCTCGAAAATCTAATGTTTATATTATGTTATATGTATAAATATAAACAAGACTTAATATATAATACAAAACAAAATATTTATATGTTTTGTTTCAAAAAAAAAAAGGAAAACAACATATTTTTTAACCTACTTCAAAAAAAGGAGGAGGTTATCAATTCGTCTGTATTTTTTTTTTATATTTGTTGCCTCATATCTCCCAACTGGGTGAATCGATCTTGATGATTTCTTTTAAATGAAAGGTGGTGCTCGTCATAGGGTCCTATTTTTTTAAATTCCAGTTCTGATGACGGGATCCATGAGAAATCCGGATAAGTGTTAAATTTGCATAAGTATGTGCGCGACAAATGGATGAATAACTCAAGATCATGACAACCGATTTCGATGATTCTTTTATTATTATAAAGAATATACTTTAAGGGTTGTTTTGTGATAGTTTGGTTAGGTTCTGATGATGGAATCCATGACAAAGTGACGGAACTCTTCAATTCTTAGGAACAAATTAACGATACACGCCAGAATTCTTTATAGGCCATCCAGATCTTTGAGTCACCTACCGTAACATCGGTATAGCCAAGTTATTGTCGTAGTTAAATATGAAGATCAATGGATCTCCTCAACGGCTTACAGTAAGGGTGCGGTTTATGGTAGAAAATATAAGTGTCTGTAATCAAATAGCAATGAGCTTACATTTGTTGCTGCATTGCAACACGTTATTTCAGATTCACTAAAATTAATTAATACATATTTATATACAAAAACAAAAATGTGACCGCTTTATAATATTTATACTATATTAACATTAAGCGTTATCGACTACTAGTGTAAGGACACTGAACTTAAGCCCCTTATTTATTTGTTTAAATGTTTAATTTAAACTATTCTTGACTCCACTGAAAAATACAAAAACATCATTAAAATCAGTCCTACCATTTAGAAGGAGTTCACTCATGCATATGTATCGAAGATATATAGTTGTAATACAAACAAAAGTAACCACAGTTTCTCCCTATAACATCAGCTATCTACTTGTGAAAGTCTCCAAAAACTAATCCGTTTCAACTGTATAACCTGAGGTAATATATAAGACAGACAGACAGAAATAACATCAATGTACTTTGATATGCATCTATTAAAGAGCTTTTAATTTAATAAACAAAAATTTTAACAAAAAAAGAGCAGCCATCAAAATCTACTCTTATATATATATTAATATGTTCTAAGAAGTAAAAAATAATTGCGTATTCTTTTTTTAGAGTTCTTTGTATTCTTATATTCGGAGTCGGCGTCAGCCAAGGTAGGTGAGTCCCGCGGGACCACTTGGCAGCACCGTTCACACCTAAAGCTGTATATGTAGTTACAACCTATAGCTATATACATAATATACCTTATAAATGTTGCAATACTGCAACAAACGCAAGTTCATTGCCATTTGATTACAGACAATTATATATTCTGCCACAAACCGCACCCTTACTGTAAGCCGTTGAGGAGTTCCATTGATCATCATATTTAACTACGGCAATCACTTGACCAAACCAAAGTTATGGTAAGGTGACTCAAACATCAACCGAGGTGCCTACATATATAGATGGGAGAAACGCGCTTGCTGCCAAGTGGACACCCGGGGAACATCTTCCTTGGCTGACACCGACTCCGAATGTAACAATACGAAAAACACTATAAAGAATACGCAAATATTTCTAACTTTTTAGAGCATATTAATACATTTGTAAGTCTGTTTTGAAGGCTGTTCTGTTTTTGTTAAAATTTTTATTTATTGACACTAGAACTTTAATAATATTCAAAATTATTATTGTTCAAAAGCTGTATTCTTCTAAGCTCTAAATTATTAGGTTTCGAAAAATAAAAGGATTTACTTAACACTATGTAATATAAAACCTCATTTCTCTAAAATACTCCAGTGCCCGTTATTTATGACGCGCTTTGCGGAAAACCTTGTGAGAAAATGCGCATCTTGAAATATTACTCCTGAGGCTACAGTTAGAAATACTATAATTGTTTTCACCAACCTAAATATACAATAAATACAATTTAAGTACCGTGACATAGGGAAATAGGGACTCATTTTTATATAAATTGATTATTGCAACAACTTTTTTCAGTATACATTTTGATAAACCAACAACCGCTGGCGCTACAATCTAATGTATGTTTGAAACGTTATCACACAAAAACTACTGGATTAATTTGAAATTTTTTTTCACTTTTAGAAAGCTGCATTTTTGCTAAGTAATAAAAGTCATACTACTTTTCCAAAAAATATGGCGATCCCTTATAAAAATGCATTAATGTAATCCAAGGTGTGAAAAAATTTGTCACATAAAATCTCTAATCGCGTGCGCAACGGAAGCTATTGATGATTGAACAAAAAAATGTTTTACAATATTATAGAAGATATTAAGATCTACAAAAAAGTTTGTGATACTATATGTCCCACTACTGTAGTTATGCCACTATTACCACATTATACATTTTAAAAGTTAATAGAAATGGCGACAATAATCAAACCAAATTATTTATATTTCTGTGTAAATCGCTATTCTATTAAATGATATATTATTAAGAACCGTTTCATTGCCAGTAAAAAACTTTTTAAGTTATGAAAATCGGATATTCCATTCACAAGATATAACGAATTTAAAAATGCCAATCTAAAGAAAGTAATGTAATAATATAATGTAGTATTATAGCGATGGCCATATTCATATTGTTCGCTGTGTATCATTTTATTATTTGTATGTTTTTATCATATATACATACAGACAGAAAGGACTATTTATTCCAGAATGACTATTTTTATTCGTAAGCACAGTTGTTCTTGGATATTTAGTACATATATTTGTATATCTGTCTATCTTCTTTCTATATAATATTAAGGTAGATACAACATTATCTGTAGGTAAACGCCCTAATCGCTTCAAACAGGGCTCTTCTGCAGAGAGCGCAGAGAGTAATAGCCGTGAGGACAATAAGAGAATATCGTACAGTGTCATGGACGACAGGTGACCCCCATTGGTCGCTCAAGGCGGAGGTTTTAGCGGCGGCGTATCAATGCCGGGCAGCTGTTAGAGCCAGAAACGAACAACCTGATCGCGAAGAGCTACAAAGGATAAGGTCCCTGTCCGAGAGGGCCTTGATGCGCAGGGGATCTTGACTCCGGGGTCTCCGGGGGCAATGTTACGGTGAAAGCGATCAGGCCATTTTAGACGGCTGGCTTTCGAGAAGGCATGGTTTGCTATCCTTCAGATTGGTGCAAGTGCTTACCGGACACGGATGCTTCGGGAAATACTTGCACCAGATTGTGGGGGCGCGAGGATTCACCAGCCTGTCTCGAATGTGGAGTTCTCGTCGATACAGCGCACCATATGGTGGTGGAGTGTCCAGCTTGGGGGCCACAACGGCATCCCTTAATGTCCCCAACTGGAAGTGATCTTTCGGTGCAAAAAATAATTAACATAATGATCGGCAGCGAAAAGGGATGGAGGGTAGTTGGTTCTTTCTGTGAGACTGTCATCTTGTAGAAAGAGGCGCTGGGGAGGGAACGCGACACTGCGCGTAATTCCTCTTGTCCCAATCACAGGAGGGTATCTAGGGTGATATCGGGGTCGATTGCTTTTGCGATCTTCTGGCCCCCTATTTCAGATGCCGAAGACTCCGCTGGGTTTTAGTGCGTATTCTAGAAACAATGAGTCCCACACTCCGTACGTAAATATATTTCCCAGCGAAAGAAAAAATGACAAAACATTATAAATTACATAATAAGCTTGACAATAGCAATAATGTACAAATATTATAATTTAAATTAGTTATTGTCGTATTTCGCCTGGTGGACGACCACTAGTAAAAATAGAAAGATTAAAAGCAATTTGCGAGTGCAGCTAATGAGACATAATGCGTATAAAATTAACGTGTACGTAACTCCGATATAACGTGATTTCCACTGCCAATTGAACTGCCAGACGTAATTTTCCAACATTCGCAATAATATCGGAAAATGGAGCTGTAGATTTTTGTCCCAACAATTCCACTGTTGTAATATCTGTCAGAATAATTAATACGCTGAGCAATCATGATCAGGCGTCTGCGAAATGCTTTTTGATTTACGTCATGGAGATATTCAATTGACACTCGTTTTACGAAATATACCCTTTTAAGCACAAATTTAAATTTCTTAATTTATTTCGATAGCTTGTAACACTGTGTTAGACTATAAATGGTTGGGTGACAACACTTAATAATACCAAAAACATGTGTTATGCAAAACGTGATAAGTTTAACGAACAGACCAATTTTGTGACTAATTATAAGAACACCAACTAAAATTAACCAACAACTTTTATTCTCTCCACTATTGAAATGTACACAACTTGCACTAACCTAATAAATAATTCACTATTGGAATTTATACAATTCAACACTAATTCTCTTTATAACAACTAGACCACAATACAGCTCGAAAGACATCCACAATGTTGGAGTTATTGAGTAATATAAGGGCAACACTTAATATATAAAAAATTGAAGAAATAAAGAACCGCCTTACAAACAAACTGTTCCAAATATATTAATATGCTCTACAAAGTAAAAAATAATTGCGTATTCTTTTATAGTGTTCGTCGTATTCTTATATTTGGAGTCAGGGTCAGCCAAGGTAGTATTTTCCCTTCACTTGGCAGTTCCGGCGCCGCTCACACCTATACCTATATGTATAGGTACCTTGGCTGACACCGACTCCAAATATAAGAATACGAAGAACACTATAAAAGAATACGCAATTATTTTTTACTTTTTAGAGCATATTTATATATTTGGAATAGTTTGTTTTGAAGGGTGTTCTTTTTTTTTTTGTTAATTTTTTTATATATTTATTGATTTTTAGTGAATCTGAAGTAAACTAACAAACGCAAGACGTGTACACGTAAAAACGTGTTGCTCATATGAGATAACACCGTTTAAATAAAACAACTTTACAAAGTTAAATTTACATTAATATCGCCACACCCGAGATCGAATCCGCAACCTTATACGTTACAGATCGGTTATTTTGCCAAGCTATCGCCAGTCTTTTATATGGTAATCGAGCACAAAACTAACATGCAAAAGTCCCCCCTCCCCCCAGACTCTGCTACCACCGCTTCACACATAATTTCAACCTTTCAAATATTGCAATGCAGCAACAAATGTAAGCTCATTGTTATTTGGATACAGACAGCTACATTATCTGCCATAAACCGCACCCTTACTGTAAGCCGTTGAGGAGATCCATTGATCTTGACCATACCGAAGTTGCGGTAGGCAACTCAAATTCCTGGATAGCCTATAGAAGATTCTGCCGAGTATCGTTAGTTTGCTCCTAAGAATTGAAGAGTTCCCTCACTTTGTCATGGATTCCATTATCAGAACCTAACCAAACTATCACAAAACAACCCTTAAAGTATATTCTTTCTAATAAAAAAGAATCATTTAAATCGGTTGGCGAGATCTTGAGTATTCTCATTGATGCCATCATCAGAACTTGATTTTAAAACATCATGAAGATCGGTCCACCCAGTCGGAAGATATGAGGTAACAAACATAAAAAAAATACAGACGAATTGATAACCTCCTCCTTTTTTTTAAGTCGGTTAAAAATACCAAACATATTGTGCCATATTACCAAATGTTATGCAATACGAGGTAACTTTAACGAATGCACCAATTTTGTGGATAGTCTTTCTTGCTGCCTTGTGGTCTACTTGTTTTAAAGAGAAATAGTGTTAAATTAAAATACCATGTGATAGTACCATCACATTTATACTCTGAACATAACTGTGTAAAAATAAACAAACTGAAATTTTCATCGAGTTTTATGACCAATTTATTCAACAATTATCTCGTGGAGTATAATTTTATTATCTCGGGTTCGTTATGTATTGATTGCGAAGAATTGCTTTCGATAACTTTAACTACAGTTGTCAAGTAGTTTATCTATTTGTAAATATTGTATATAGTGATGATACAGTCTAAGTTGGAAGTGCGCTATCTGTTAGAAGGTAATTTATTTCTTCATGTTATATTTTTGATGCTTATGTAACAAAAAATATAACGCATTCGCCCTGGATGAATCCAACTTAAAGTTTTAAGAAAAGGGAAGCGCATAATTGCACCGTTTTACACCTCCCCTCTTTCCCTTTGCCTCTCTAATGCCTCCTTCAAGTGCACTCTCTATTCCTTCTCTCTCATAGTAGGATATGACAGCAATTCAGACGGCAGAGAGATCAGGCAGATTCAATTAATTTTTGTTACTGGGAAATGCTTTTACGTACATTCACTGAAACTAGAATATCCACTAAAACCCGGTGGATCTCTCGCTATCCGTAAGGATGCCAGATGTTCGCTAACGCATTCGCCTCGGATGAATCCAATTCAAGGGTTTACAAAAGGCTAAGCAGGTGCGTATAATTGGCCCAATTTACATCTCCCCTCTCTCCCATTGTCTCTCTAATGCCTCCATCAAGCCTTATCTATTACTTCACTCTCTTGTGGGATATGAAGACAATCAGACATGATCCGAAAGAGAACAGGCAACCTAATTTTTTTGTAGCTGGGAAATGCTTTTACGCACGCTGGATGAAGTATACAGCTCCATCCAGAAGTATGGGACTCACTGAAACCAGAATACCAACTAAAACTCAGTGGAACCCCCGTCAGCCGTAAGGACGCCAGATGTTCGCTAAGGCTTTCGCCTCGGATGAATCAGACTCAAAGATTCAAGAAAGGGGAGGCAGGTGTGTATAATTGCACCACTACACATCTTCCCTCGCTCTCTTTGCCTCTCTAATACCTCCATCAAGAGCATTATCTATTACTTTACTCACATAGTGGGGAAGTGACGACTCTCCGACACTAATGGAGAGACATTTAGGCAGTTTCAATTATTTTTTGTCGCTTGGAAATGCTTTTACACACGCTGAATGAAGTATACAGCTCTATCCAGAAGTGTGGGACTCACTGAAACCAGAATACCCAGTAAAACAGTCGATCCCTCGTCATCCATAAGGACGTCAGATGTTCGCTAACGCATTCGCCTCGGATGAATCCGACTCAATGGCTTACGATAGGGTAAGCTGGTGCGTATAATTGCGCCGTTTTACACCATCTCTCTCTCCTTTTGCCTCTCTAATGCTTCCTTCAAGTGCACTTTCTATTCCTTCTCTCTCACAGTTGGCTGTGACGTCAATCAGACATGTCCAGAGAGAGATCAGACGCAGTTTCACTTACAAATTTATATTTCTAATTTATTTTACGACTGTGAAAGAAAAATGAGTAATAATAAAATATCATACCCTTTCGCCTTTTCATCACGGAAAGTGTATTTGATCTCGCGCTTCAACGCTTTCTATATAAATGGCGCGGCTCCTCGGCCATTATTGAGTCAGGCCGCCGTATGGGATGACAAATATTGACTGGAAGGAGTGCGGGCAAATAAATCTGTAATATGAAACTTATAACCCGTATAAGATGAGAGCTTGAAAGTTTAATGCTGTCTGCACAGCTACTTACAGTTCTTAATGTATCTTTATAAAAGAATCGTTGAAGAAAGACTGAGTGAAAACATTCACCGAGTGAAAACTGTTTTATGGAGAAACGTTAAGTCGCAGATGAATAAGTTTTTCGGAGAATTTGTAGCTAAAATTCACCTGCAGTTTCCTGTGTACTTAGTTGCAACTAGCGGCTTACCCAGACGTAGCTTTACATGCCTATATGTATTATATATCGTAGATTTAAGTTTAAAATCTTTTCCATCACACCTGTATCGAAGGTTCGTACTTTCGCCGTTATTTTGTAGGACTAAAGTATCACAACTCTTTCCGCTTAAATAAATGAATAATTAAGTGCACATGCCTCAAGTTTTCGATGTTTGTTCTGTATGTCAAAATGTTGGCAATTTCATTTGCTGCGTCATCGAAATTTGCAATTTACTTGATTGACGTCTTAAGATTCATTACAACTTATTTTCTTTAAAATATTTCATTAGATTTCGCAGATTCATTGCGTTTTTGATTGTATATCTTAATTTTAGGCTATAATATAGTTTGTGTGTGAAAGTGTTCATTAATAAATGCGATGAAAGACATTTTATGTCAAAATTTTTTACACCTTTGTTTGGTTTTAATAGGAATTTCTAAAGATTTCAATAGTAATCTAGTACTAAATATAGCCTATGTTACTCAGTGATAATGTAGCTTTCTAATGAAAAATGAATTATTAAAATCGGTCCAGTACTTTTTGAGTTTATTCGTTACATACAAAAATACAAATCTTTCCTCTTTATAATATTAGTGTAGATTACCTAGCTCCTTATGAATTAATATAATAACAATTTTGGTTTAAAAAACTCATATTTAAACCAGAAAAATGAGGTTGGTACCCCACAAAATCTTAACATATCTTTACTTGATTCATACAGCTTTCTTTAATGATAATACAGAAAAAATGCCTTTTTTTTATTGCTGACAGATTAGCGCTTGACTGTGATCTCACCTGATGGTAAGTGATGATACAGTCTAAGATGGAAGCGCGCTAATCTGTTAAGAGGCGATATACCCCTTACGGTTTCTACACAGCATCGTACCGGAACACAAATCTCTTTGTTTGGCGGTACGTTTTTGCTGGTAGGGTGGTAACTAGCCACGGCCGAAGCCTCCCACCAGTCCAGACTCAGACAAATTAGAAAATACAATTTCCTAAATTCGTCCTACCGGGGATCGAACCCGGGACCTCCGCTAGCAAAGCGAATACTCGCACCACTGCGCCAGCGAGGCCGTCAAAGGCGAGGCCTGTTTGATAAGTGTCACTATAAAGCACCAATATGTACATAAAGACAATGTTTGTATGACTATGATTTTATATAACAAGGGATTTAGTAAACATGTACATACTGATATGATAAATAAGCTTTTTTTTAACATTCTGTTTATTTGACTCCTTGCTAAACCTGAATCTGTACAACGATTTTTGTAAGAAACTATGTAAAAGACATAAATTTCAATAACATTATCTAGAAGTAACTAAACTTGTAGTGGATTACACTTAATTAAAGTTTTTTCAATAATGAATTAAATATTTATTGCGACAAATTGTTTTTGCTATCTATTAAAAGTTTTTTCTGTTTAGTAACATAGCGTATGGATTTACTTTACTTTACAAAAATATAGGAAAATTCAGTGCAGACAGTGTTAAATAATATGAGTAGTGTTATCATTTATATTTTAAATAATAATACCGTTTGCAGAGTAGTTTTCGTATACGTTAAAGTCTTGGGATGTTCCCTATTTTCATAGTTAATGCGGAAAGTAAACGACGTAATATCACGAAATATACCTTTATTGACTTAAAATGACTTCATCGTTAACATATCTTATTGGACAAACGAAGTTGTAATACTATTTTTACTTTATTATTGTATATCTAAATGTGTGTATATGACAGATATCCTTCTAAATAGCTTAGTGGGTTTTAAATGTAATTTTGTGATGATTCAAAGAGGATTTAGATTAATAATTACATTGTATGTTTCTGTAGGATCGAGAGTGATACCTTATATGCTTTATTTTTTATTTTTTTTTATTAGGTTTACTAACGATAACTTACACTGATACATACACATATTATATAGCCTAGTTTGTATATAAATGTAGCTATCACTTAAAAGTAAACACAACATGAACTAACAAAAAAAGTATAGCAAAAAGTAAACAAAGTAACAAAAATAGATTATAACCTAAATTAAAAATAACCTATAGTTAGCAATATAGTACTACGAAACCTGGAAAGGGAATCAAAATTAATATCAATTACATTACTAACATTGTTTAGTGTTTTACACAATCTGGGTAAGGGTGAATTTGCACCAAGAACTGTTTTTCGAAAAGGGGGACAAAGTGGTGTTTTGGGCTTACGTGGACAATTACTTGGGACACGGAGATTAAGATAACTTAACAATTGAGGGCAGTCTATTTTACCATTTAAAAGTTTATATGTGAACAACAAATCTAAAAGGATTCGGCGATTTTCTAAGGAGTGTATTTCGAAATGTGTCAGTCGCTCGCGATAAGAGAAGTCTCTTCTGCCTTTTCCAATGCTAGAGGCCAAGCACCAAAGAAACCTCTTTTGGACACGTTCTAAACGCAAGATATGTGTAGCATAATGGGGCCTCCATACTACAGAACAGTATTCCATTATACTTCTGACTAAACTGTTATAAATGAGTATTTTAGTTCTAATGTTTTTAAAAACTTTTGAATTTCTGATAACAAAGCCAAGCATCCTGGACGCACGTTTACATATTTTTTCTATGTGGGGAACGAAACTTAACTTTTGATCAAATATAACTCCTAAATCTTTGACAGTATTTACCTCCTCTAGTATGTGATTTTGTATATTATAGTCCCAATTGATTGATTTCAATTTTCTTGTAAATTTCATGGCAAAGCATTTCTTGGTATTTAATGTCATATTGTTTCTTTTGCACCATGTTAATAAATTATCGAGATCATTTTGAAGAAAAATACAATCCTGATACGAATCAATTTTTCGGCAGAATTTTAAGTCATCTGCATATATAAATGCGGTGGAAAACTCAAAACAAGTAAAGATATCATTTATGAACACATTGAATAGGATGGGGCCAATGTGTGAACCCTGAGGCACTCCAGAAGTGATGCGACATGACTGAGATTGAAAACCATTAGCCACTACGTAGAAGGAACGGTTTCTTAAATAACTATTCAACCATTTTATGAAGGGCCCAGTAAAACCATACGCCTGCAATTTCGAAATAAGAATATTATAGGGGACACTATCGAATGCTTTACTAAAGTCTGCGTATATGACGTCCACTTCTTTGTTGTTATCCATTGCGCTAATAATTGTTTCAGTAAAACTTACTAGATTGGTACAAGTTGAGCGAGCTCCAACAAAACCGTGCTGATGAACAGTTAGATAAGGTTTTAGATAATTTTGAATCAGGGGGCAGATCATACGTTCAAATACCTTAGCGAAAATGGAAAGGATTGAGATAGGCCTATAGTTTTGGATTAGTGAGGAATTATCAGATTTATGTATAGGTACAACTATAGACGTTTTCCATAATATAGGAAAATTTCCGGTGGTGAGAGATTCGTTAAAAATTATACACAGAGGTTTAGCTAAGACTGAGGCACATCTTGAAATGAATATTGGTGGGATACCGTCAGGACCAGCTCCCTTGGTAAGATCTAAACCTTTTAATGCTTTTAGCACGCTCTCAACTTTTAATTTTGGTATCGTCATCGAGAGACCGTAATTATTTATGTGTTTTAAGTACGTGTTGTATTCATCCTCTATGGGAGTGTCTTCACTTTTATTAAATGAATCTAAAAAATGTTCAGCAAAGAAATTGCAAATTGTTGAACCATCAGACGTTTCTTGTACACCATTACTCATTATTGCTGGATATGAACTCAATCTGTTCCTCTTATTTTTCAAAAATGACCAAAATAGTTTAGGATTTTTTGCAATATCTCTTTCTATGTTATTAATATAATGATTGTAACTTAAAGTTGCTTGGTGATTGGCCCTGTCGCTGATTATTTTTAAGGAAATTTCATCTCTAGGGTTTTTGTATAACTTATATCGCCATCTTAAGGTATTTTTCTCTTTAAGGATTCTCTTGAGGCTATGATCAAACCATGGCGGATATTTATTGTGTTTATGTTTAAGTGTGAAAGGGACAAATTTTTGAATAGCGATACGTATATGATCATAAAAAATAGCAAGCATAGAATCTACGTTTACGGTATTAATAAATATTTCTTCCCAGTTTAATTCTTGCATGTATTTACAGATAGCTTCATAATCTGCTTTATAAAATTTTGGCTTATGCAAATGTTTACTATACGGCAGTTTTTTGTCTTCCGCTAAATACAAAACAACTTCTAATGGTGGATGTAAAGGGTCAATCGTAGTAAGTATATGACTCGGTGTAGATATATCACATTTTAGGTTTGTTAGTACCAAGTCTAGTATGCGATTAGATTTATTACAAATGTCATTTACTTGGGTAAGTTTATTTAAATGGGTAAAATCAAGTAAATCTGCACCTAGGCCCGGTATTACATAGTTCAGGTTATTTTCTTTGAGTAATGACCAGTTTATGTAACTTAAATTGAAATCTCCAAATATACAGGTAAGACTGTTTTGTTCACAAATAGAGTTACATTTATCCAAGAAGTGATCAAGCATATGTTTATTTACAGGAGGAGGGAGGTATACGGCGCATAGCGCTATTTGGTTAGGATACTTTTTAGATTTAGTTGAAAAAAGGTCAATCAAGACCCATAGGTCCTCGCAATTGCTCTCGAAATTACATAGTCGTTTGGATACATATTTATTATTAATTGCTATAAGGACACCTCCGCCCTCTTTTTTATTTGTAAATAAGGTATTTTCTCGATCTCGTCGATGCACCGTATATCGACTATCAAATAATTCATGAGATGATATACTGCTATTTAACCAAGTTTCTACTAGTATAACTATATCATAATTATTACAACAAATTTGGGTATAGAAATTGTGAGTTTTTGTACGCAATCCTCTAACATTTTGATAATAAATATTTAAGTTAGCGAATTTTATATATAAAAAAAAAACCAATACATTGATACAACAAATATCTAAACATAATAGTAATAAATGCTTATACAATTTTATCTAGAGAACTAAGATCCCTAATGTAGATGTAGTTTGATTGCTCGTCCTTGCGTACAAATATTTTACCGTTTCTAACCCATGTAAATTTGTAATTCATCTGTTTAGCCTTAATCCTCGCAGAAGCGTGAAGAAATTTGTTAAAGGGTGATAGATGTTCTGTTATGAATATCTGCTTTTTTTCTCCAGCAATACCAATTATATTACTATTCAGTTTTTCATCAGGATTAGCTTTATTAAATTTCGTAGTGGCAGCTAATATTTCATCCCGCAATCTCGGTGAGGCAAATTCTACTACAATTGAACGCGGACGATTAGTTTCACGTTGTAGCTTAGCAACTCTAGTGCACGTAAGAATTTGCTCACTCTTGACGTTACACTTAATAACTTTTCCTATGTCAGTGATAATATTAATAAGGTTTTCGTGTTTTTTTTCTGGTACACATTGTATTTCAATATTTTTAGCCCGAGTATGTTGCTCTATTTGACATATTCTATTGTTGAGATCAGTAACAGAAGATTGTATTTTTTCGTTTTGAGTCTTCAAAGCCTGCATGGTTTCTTTAGCCTTCATGTGCTCCATAAGAATTTCTTCATATTGTGCATTCATGTGTTCCATTGATTTCATCATGTCTGACATTTCCTTTTGGATCGGTTTTAATTTATCATTCAAGACATTAATAAAGCTATTATTGAGTTTAGATATCATTTCATCAAATTTACTTTGTATTACATTCTGAACAATGTCACTTATATCGTCTCGTGTGATTTGATCATTTCGCTGTACCTCCGGCGGTGAGTTGATAGCTTGTCTCTTATTGCCTCTCGTCGTAGATACGTTACGGATAGGGGTATCATCATCAATGCCTTTTCTAGGTAAAGAGCTGATACAAGTTGGGCATTTCCATGGCCCGCCTTTTTTCGATGAATAGGAATTTTCATCAATGCCTAAGCAAGAAAAATGATGTTTCTCTTTGCATCGCGTGCAAACTAGAAATGATTCACAATCAAGACTCTCATTGCAACATCCCCATGAAACTCCACTTAGTGACATATTTTACCATACATAAAATTGGTTTATTTAGTAAGGAAAATAAATATATGTAGGGGGAAAAAAAAATTTCAAGTAAAAACAAAAATAAAAACCAAAGCCAATCTGTCGATGTAGGTCTTGAACCCGGTCGCCGTGTATTATGACGTGCGACTATACACTGAGCTACGTTACTCGTAACGCAGTTAGCGGAATTCGCAATCGCTTGCTACATAAAATATTGTTCTGCCAGAAAATGTGGGTGAGATGAGAAAAACAAACTAAAACTTTGTTCCACTACTCACTGACACTAAACTTTGTATTCGTTTTATTAGATGAATATAGCTGGGATATGTTGAGATAACACTTGATATAAAACTTTCAACAGGTATCTACACAATTAAGATCTTTTTTTACACTATAAGGTTATTTACGCATTTTATTTTCACTTTGTTAACGGCACCGATGTTTTTGCTTTGACAGATTTGACGTTTTTTGAATGAAACTTTTGCTTTCAAACTTTACATAGTATAAAATGAAGTCACTTTCTCTGTCAGTACCCTTAAATCTTTTAAAGTACACAATGGATTTCAATGCAGATTTCAGGAAATGATAGAGTAATTCATGAGGAAGATTTTTATGAATAACATTTGCATGATATTGTACAAAAATGCTGAAAAAAAGCAAAGATTTGTCATATGATATAATAAAAACATGTTTTTGTGCGCTTAAATAGCAAGTAAAGTAATAAGTAAGTAGCAGCCCTTTAACGTCCCACTGCTGGGCACAGGCCTCCTCACTCCGAGCTGCTCCAGTGCGGATTGGCAGGCATAGTACACAAGTGCACTCTCTATTCCTTCACTCTCATAGTCCGATGTGACGGCAATCCGACACGACCGGAGAGAGATCAGGCGCAGGACCGACAACTTAACGTGCTCTCTGAGGCACGGGAGTGGATCACACCGCAACTTCCCAACTTCGGGCAAATATTGAGAAAATCTTAATAGAAAACTCAACATTTTTTTGAATTGGCCCGACCTGGGACTCGAACCCAGGACCTCATGTCTGTAGTCGAACATACTAACCACTAGACCAATGAGGCATTTTATATAATACTATATTATTTTTTATGTAATTGTATATATATATATATATTAGAAGATATTAGAGATTTAAGACCAACATTGAAATGATGAATAATATATGAATTTTGGATGTAAAAGGTTATTGAAGTAAATATATAGATTTACTATATAAAATACGTTTTAATTACCATCTTAATAAGTCTTTTGACTTCTAGAAATGTTAAAAAAGTTTAGAATGAAAGCCAAGATTTAGATCTTGGCTTTCATGCAAAAGATGTTGACAAAATGCAATTAGGGTGAGAAAAAATACTGTGGGTCGCCCTCACCCGCCGGCTAATAACAATCATCAATCACCGCTGTTGTTGTGTTCGGGTTACGGAATTTTTCGGGTGAAATTTCATTGGAACTTTTTAAAACACTGCCCATTAGTCAGTCAAAAATATAGACATTAATTGTCAAAACAATCCTTTATATAGAAAGCTTATTTTAAATACTAACTATTGGTTAAAACTCTTTTGAAAAAGTAAGTTGCAGCTCATTAACGTCCCATTGCTGGCCTCATCACTCATATGAGTGAGGGTGAGACCATTGACTCATCATGCTGCTCCACTGCGGGTTGGCAGGCATAGTACACAAGTGCAATCTCTATTCATTCATCCTCATATCCGATGTGATGGGAATCCGACGCCACCAGCCTTCCCAAGTTCAGAAAAATAAAACTCAATAACAATTTTGGAATTCGCCCCATCCAGGACCTAATTCATATTGTAGGTGAACATCCTCATCACCAGATCAATGAAGCAGTTTAATTTTACTATATCTTATTTTTATTTCGACGGCCCACAGTGGTGCGAGTATTTGCTGTGCTCTATTTTCCCCAGATTCGATTCCTGGTAGAAAATTGCATTTGTTTCGGCCGTGGCTAGTTCGCATTCCGAGCACGAGGGTAGGAAGTGTGGGAGTCGCTGTCTTAGCCAGTATATCCACTAAAACCCAACGACACCTTCATTAACTTGAATTGGAGGTGTCAGAGGCTCTCTTACACATTCGCTCGGACACTTTCAGATGAAACCGGCAAAGAGTGTTTTAAAGAAGAGGCAAGAGGCGATCAAAATGATGTCGCTTGCCACCTGGCCTCCTCCTTCGCAGGGGCGAGGCATCAGCAGCACTTCCCTTTCTCTCTCTCTATTGAGTCCTCCAACGAGATGATAGCCTCGCAGAAGGAGACAACTGCATTTCATGAGGTAGGCTCACTGCTAAGCATTGAGTCTACTATACTGGACAAGGTGAGATCCCCTCCAATCGTAATTTCTAATTTATCTGAGTCTGGACTGGTGGGAGGTTCCAGCCGTGGCTTGTTGCCACCCTACCAGCAAAGACGTACCGCCAAACAAAGAGATTTGTGTTCCGGGACGATGCTGTGTAGAAACCATATGAGGCATAAGGCCTCTTACCATATTACCATATTATACCATCACTTACCATCAGGTGAGATGTCAAGTGCTTAACTGTCAGCAATTAAAAAAAAATAGTGACACCAGAGGATGACGTTGCGGTTCCCATTGCTGGACATTTTGCCACAGTGTGATCCGCGATTAGTATATACACGATAATACTAGGTTTAATCCGTGTCTACCACTGTGAAGACTTCAGTGTTGGATCCAGAGGAAAATAACTATTAAATTACCTGTAACTACTTAATGTAAATGGAAAACAATCGCTGTCATACTATTATATTGAGATATCTTATATATACTTGAGGAAATTAGCATTGATTTTGGACTCGCAATCAACCATGAAAAAACAATAATTATGATAGTTGATAGAAAAACCGGTAATCGGCCCGAAGTGACACATATAGATAACTGTGAAGTGGTCTCTAAGTATATCTACCTGGAGTTAACTATCACTAATACTGGGAATTGTGAAGAAGTAATCGAAAGACGGTGTGCGATGACTAAATCAGCTGTTGGAAAGTTATTAGATTTGGAAAGAGAAGAGAATAACGAAAAATACCAAGGTGCGACTGATGTCATGTCTTGTTTTTCCAATATTTTTATATGTAGCTTAGACATGGACCCTCATACTAGGGAAAGTAGAAGAATCGATGATAGATAGGGATGAGTGAACTTAAGATAAAACAAAGACTGTCTTCGCTTGTCCAACTACAAATTCTTAAGTTCTTAGGCCACATTGCTAGGAAGGAAGCAACCATCGAACATCTGGTGATTCAAGGGCGTGTAGGAGGAAGGCGGTCGCGTGTTTGATCCCCAACGAGATGAATAGATTCAATAAAAGCCGCGATCAGCTTACTATATCAGAATGCTCTCGCAGTGCCGTTGACAGAGGCCGTTGGAGGGTTATCGCAAAGCGTGCATTAGAGCGTAACTGATAACCACGACCANTATCGCGAAGCGTGCATTAGAGCGTAACTGATAACCAAGACCACTTTGCCAAGAGTGAACGAATAAGAAGAGAAGAGATATTTACTGTGTTTTAGTGTATAGCCACGCTAGAAGTCTTCCAGCTTTCGGACTTCATAGATTAGAAAATTTGCCTCATCAAGAATCGAGTCTAGTACCTCTAATTTACGGCTTAAACGTGCCTAACTACCATACAAGCAAATTAAAGTCGCAGTGCAAATCATTTGCATTCCTGTAGGATGGTGTCTAGGTAAATTACCTCATACCAAGTTACAAGCTACCATTTATGGATATCTCAATTAATTTGGCTTATACAGTAGTACTATTTTCTGTTTCTTTAAAGTAATGTCTCGCACTTTACTCATCTCGTGCCACAAATGGAATATATCTCGCTCTCTTGCGTTACCATCAATTATACCCTCTTGTAAAACTCCCCACCCGAAATATAACACCACCAATGACAATCAGAGTTACTAATACAAATACAATGAACTTAGCATAATATAAAAATATAGTAGTATAATAGTAATCCAAAAAATATAATAATAGAGTTCTTAAATACATTTTACATCGTGTTATCACTTACCATTACGTGAGATCCTATTCTAGTGGTAACCTCTAAATATTAATAAATAAATATTGTGTTGCCAAGCCTCATTTCAGAGTCTGATTTCAAATGTCATAATATTGTCTTTGTTGGAACGTAATTATCTTGATTCAAGTTAGACAAACTAAAATGGAGCCTCATTTTGTTGGAATATCTAAAATATGCCACAACTATCATAAAAGACAATGAATATTACGGTTTATTTATGTAAAGTAGTGGAGAAATAGACATTAAATATTACTTTGCAGATGGTATTATTTTAATTTGCTGTTGTACTTTTTTATACCGTGTTTCCATGGATAAATTCTAACGTGTTATAAAACAAAATTCTCCACTGGATCCGCCTGTGTGTTTCTAATAAAGATAGATTTTTTTTTAACTAAACGATATATATATCTTATAGAAGCTATCAAGTAAGGAAATATGGCTAAATGTGACTGCTTTTTTTTAAATTCCAATCGGCCTGTATATTTCTATGAAAGATACATTTCCTTTTCATCAAAACCTATATACGAGTATATCGTATAAAAGCTATCATGTAACGAAATATGGCTAAATGTGACTGCTTTTTTTAAATTCCAATCTGCCTGTATTTTTCTATAAAAGATATATTTCGTTTGTATCAAAACCGATATATATCTTATAGATGTTATCATGTAAAGAAATATGGCTAAATGAGACTGCTCTTTTTTTAAATTCCAATCTACCTGTATATTTCTATAAAAGATACGTTTTGTTTTTATCAAAACGCTATATATCGTGAAGAAGCTATCATGTAACGAAATATGACTAAATGACACTGCTTTTTTAAAATTCCAATCTGCCTATGTGGCTCTATAAAATATAGATTTCGTTTTCATCAAAACCGATATATATATATATCGTAAAGAAGCTATCACGTAACGAAATATGGCTAAATGACACTGCTCTTTTTTTAAATTCCAATCTGCCTGTATATTTGTATAAAAGATACATTTCGCTTTCATCAAAATCGATATATACCGTATAGAAGGTATCATATAACTAAATATGGCTAAATGTGACTGCTCTTTTTTTAAATTCCAATCTACTTGTATGTTCTTCAAAAGATAACAGGTGCAGGTGGTGCTGCAGGTGTCCATGGGCGACGGTGATCACTTAATATCAGGTGCCCAGCTAGCTCGTTTGTCTGCTATTACTATAAAAAAGATAGATTTTGTTTTTATCAAAATGATATATATCGTATAGAAGCTATCATGTAACGAAATATGGCAACATGACGATTCTTTTTGAAATTTCAAGCATGTAACGAAATATGGCAAACGCGAATTATGCCATTGTGGATTTTTCCATTGTATTACTCCATAGATAGCTCTTCCTCAACTTCTATAATTCTTTTATGGTTTGTTTTGTCATATCTGAAAGTGGTTACGCAGCGTTATCAATAAAAGCAATTTGACTATTTTCTACTCTTGCAACAATTATAGTTTGTGAAATACAAACCCACTAATATATAAATGCAATGTCTTCATCATCTTAAACCATGTCGACATCTATTTGATGTTTATCTAACTTCTAATAGCATCTGCCTCATTGGTCTAGTGGTTGGTCTGTTCGACTTCAGACATGAAGTGGGAGATTTCGGTCGGGCTAATTAAAATATCGATATTGAGTTTTCTATTATGATTTTCTCAATATTAGCTCAAATTGGGAAGTTGGTAGTGAGCTCCACCCCGTGCATTGGAGAGCACGTTAAGCCATCGGTCCTGGTCTCTCTCCAATCGTGTCGGATTTCCATTACATCGGACTATGAGAGTAAACAAATAGAGAGTACAGTTGTGTACTATGCCTGCCAATTCCCAGTGGAGCAGTGTAGTGAGTCTATGCTCTAAAACCTTCTCTCATATAAGTGAGGAGGCATGTGCCCAGCAGTGAGACGTTAATGGCCTGCTACTTACCTTACCTTATCAAATCAAATC
Organism: Elymnias hypermnestra; assembly: GCA_015832385.1. Lineage (NCBI taxonomy): Eukaryota > Metazoa > Arthropoda > Insecta > Lepidoptera > Nymphalidae > Elymnias > Elymnias hypermnestra. The sequence goes on from JACTOM010000062.1 coordinate 559,329, forward strand.
AAATCAAAATATCTTTATTCAAGTAGACATATTACAGCACGTTTGAATCGTCAAATTATATTTTTGTTTTTCCACACTCTGATTCTAATATACGTCTGATGATGGTACTCAAGAACGGCTTAAAATCTTAAGTTACGAGGGTTCCTTCGCGCCCTGATCCGAGAAGAACCCACAACAAACTCACTCGGGTATTTTTTTTTGTTACCATCATCATTACAATATCATATTAGGTTACTATATTTTTAATTAAAATTAGAGCAATTCGTTCACTCCCAGGCGTTTCTAATGTCTAAGTACTCTTGCAACTTATAATACGATTTTTCTATCAACTTTCTTTTAACTAAGACTTTGAATTTATTAATTGACATCTTATGGCGCCTTAACCTTATCACCTTAACTTATGGCAATGTATCTTTGCCATATCTACAAAACGTCGACACTGTAACTCTGCTTTTTAAATCTCTGATTTCTCCTAAAGCATCAATTCTACTGAAATTCTGTTAAGAGTGGTTTTGATTTACATAAAATGTATATCGTATGTAATTTATTTCATTGGATAAGAAGTTTTACTGTATTGTATCAAAAAGACGAGTAAAATATATATATATATATATATGGAAGAGAATAAAATAATTATCGTGGGTTATTTTTTAGAGATAAATATATACCATTAAACTGCCTCATTGGTCTAGTGGGTAGCATGTTCGGCCACAGACATGAGGTCCTGGGTTCGAGTCCCGGGTCGGGCCAACTCAAAAACCGATATTGAGTTTTCTATTACGATTTTCTCAATATTTGCCTGAAGTTGGGAAGATGGCGGTGTGATCCACCGCCGTGCCTCGGAGAGCACGTTATGCCGTCGGTCCTGCGCCTGATCTCTCTCCGATCGTGTCGGATTTTCCGTCACATCGGTCTATGAGAGTAAAGAAATAGAGAGTGCACTTGTGTACTATGCATGCCAACCCGCAGTGGAGTAGCGTGGTGGGTCTATGCTCTACCCCTCTCTCCTATGAGTGAGGAGGCCTGTTCCTAGCAGTGGGACGTTAATGGGCTGCTACGTACTTTATTTTTTTATATACCATTATAAACTTTTTATTGATCATTTTAAGATATACAGTTACGTAGCAAATTAATTTGATTTATCTCGTAAGATTGAGCCAGTGTCTACGATTTAAGCACACAAAAATGTTTGTTACAATATCACTGACTAATCTTTGAATTTAATTTACAACTTATGTTTAAATTATGATAATGATTAAAGATCTATGCGAACAAATAGCGAAGGTGACTTCATTTTATACTATGTAAAGATACAGAGCAAGAGCATTCTTCAAAAACTTTAAATTAGCCCAGTTTTTCGTTTCCATAGTTAATTGTTAAGTATAATATAGAATCTTTGAAAGGAAAACACTTTTGTCTTTTAACAGAAAATATGGCTTCATTTTAATGAGAGACTGAGAACTAGATACAGAGCTTCATTTCCTTTGTCTCGAGCTAATTAACACAATTAGCTGATTGATGCCATTAAAAAGGTAGAATATTTCGACAGCTCCCATGTATAAACGGACAACTATCGTTTTACAAATGTTGTAATTTTTATTATTATACAACCCCATTTAACAACCTACGTCATTCTTTTTTTATAATCATAAAGCTATTAAAACATTTTATTCTCTGAATCCCAATGCAACCTTTTTTTTTAATAAATTTAATAAAATTTTAATTCCAACTGTGGGCGTAAATGGGATGTTATTATATATATATATATATATATATATATATATATATATATATATATATATATATATAAACTCNCACAATCACACACACACAGCGTCTTCGCCGGCGAAGACGAGGTCCCCGCTATCTGACGCACCCCGGCCGCGGCTCCCAGTCGCGGACCCATGGGCGTCAAGATTAAGCACCTGTCTGATTGTCCTTTTCAGCAGCAGCAAACGTTGCTCTAAGCCTAGGTCCGAGCCTCGCAGGAGGCGCCCTTAGAGCAACGTTTTCCCCCGGCGCAGAAGGGCCCTTCTACAGGCCTACCCCTCGGCAGAGCTTCTGCGCTCGCCACCCCTCTCGGTTACGCTGTCAAAGCCAGTAGGGCTAACAGCAACTACACACTTCGAATAAAAAAAAAATATATTTATATATATTTATTTATAAATATATTTAGATTTTTTTAAATTGTAATTTATAACGAGAACTTGCACAACTTATTAAGCTTTCATATATTATCTCATAAATCATATTTATTCTATGTAATATATTATGAAGGATTACTTAAACGATGAAGTAACATGGGAGTGAATGAATTAATCTAATTTACATTAAATAAATCTATATTATATTGTAATGATGATGGTAAAAAATATTTCTGACTGATTTTGTTGTGAACTCTACTCACTAAAGGGCTCGAAGGAAACCTCGTAAATATATCGTTCTTTAATATCTTCATCAGTCGTAAATTGAAATTTGTTGTATTTGACGATTCAAAAGTGCTGTTCATAGTTAGACGTTTGTTTGGTAATCTATAAAATTTCATGCCTCAGAACTACACAGTTCAAACGTCTCCAACATGAACAAATCAGAATAAAAATAGATTCTCAAATAACGTTATATCAAAAATTATAATGTTAAAAATAAACAAGAGATCGGGAGTACGAAGACGAAACATTTCATTTTATCAAAGCAGAGTAATTCGAATAGACTACAATAATGCTCTGAAATTGTCTTCATTTTGGTTTATCTTACTTAAATCGAGATCATTTCGTTTAAGCAATGGGATCGTTATTGCGTCGAAATGTAATCTTGCTCGGGAATGAGGCTTAGTAAATATACGGGTCATTCACATTAAATTATATGGAAATTGTAGCGTCTTCATACACTGCTCGCCTAAAATTAAATAAAGGTAAGGTATGTAGCAGCCTATTAACGTCCCACAGTTGGATACAGGACTCTTTACTTATAGAACAGAGGATTTTATGCAAGCGACATATGGGGTATATAATTGTTCCCTTGGAATCTTGCTTGGAAGTAATTTTCATAAGGCAAGCTGTGGGACAATATTAGTATGAACTAGTGGGAGGATTAAGCTAGGCTAGATAATGGTTAGTTACAGCAAGGATGTTCCGCTAAATAACCAGGCTTTGTAGAAACCATAAGAGGTAATAATACTTCTTACCAAGCTACCATCTTGGACTTTGTTGTCAATAATAAAAAAAAACTTCACAATCTTGAAGAAGTAGTAGGCAGTGTCACGCCCTCCCGCCTTCTTAAACCCTCAATCGGACAAGTCCAGGATACTAGGGATGAAAGTCGAATCCCTGGTGCCTCATTTAATTATATATACTTTATTATACACCACATTTAAAGAAAGAATAAAAATGAAAAAGACCTAAACTATGTAAATTAATAACGGATAAATGGTGGTCTTATCACTTTAACACTTAGATTGTCACGGGTGGAATGACCCTAAAGTGGCTTTTAAATTTTTATAAGGCTACCAAATGTTATATTTTTTATGTTTGCTAATAGTTAAACTATATAATGTTATATTTTGTTTATTAAACGAATACTCTGGTGTAGCGTCAAGTCGCGCTAAACTTTGAGATAGTGGAAAAAGTCCATCTTGCATTTATAGGCTCATATCTTAAATACTAAAACTTACTTTAAGGATTTTTATTGTTATTCACATCACTTATATAATCAACAACTCAAGTAATTACTAATAAACACTCACAGTTAATAAAATACCAGAAAAAACTTAAAGTTTTTCGACGCGACACACGCACCGTTAGTAACGGTCACTTTGTGACTGATATATTTTTTGTTTTTTCAATTGTCTAGTGATATTTCTACGCATATTTTGTTACCACAGTTACCGAGAAGCAAATTAGATAATACATTATGACTTACAGATAAAGAGATGCTTATATTACTAATTGCCCGATTCTAGTTTACACGCGCCATCTACTTCAAAACCGGTAGTTGACATTGGCTATCTAAGGGTTAAAGCGATTTCATCAAGACCAGCTTATTCGTGGATGACGATGGTTCTGCAGGGTTTTAATGGCTATTGCGAGGCCTTCTTCTTCGCCAAATCCCACATTCCTGACCCATGGGTTTGCGCATTAAAGCATTTCCCATCAACAGAGATGAAGGTTGTTCCTATGGGCTTAATGGGTTTTGAATTGTCTCTACCCTCACCGAGTCCACCGAGGCGCGAGTGGGGAAAGCATTTCACAACAAAAAGGCCCAAAACACTTATTCACCTTGTGACCTTATACCTGGTTTTAACAATGGGATAATTAAATACCTTTTATCATTAATATCTTTGTATTAATTGAAAAAGGATAGCATTGTAATATTTGCCGATAAGATTTATAACGCCTCTCCAAATTGTCATTCATTTATTGGTGTAAAATTTCACAATGACCTTTGGTAGGATGTTAAATAAGTAATATACTAGCAATTTCCCACGTTGTTACTCTTCTAGTTTTCGATTCTGTCAAAATATGAAAACCAGTGCCTGCTTCACGAAATAAACAAGTAGCTAAATTTCTTTATTACTGTGTTAGAAATAGTATTACAAATATCACAGTAAGAAATCGTTTTAATTCATATTATCAGATCTCGTGGGAATACTCGTATGTGAAACCCGTTCTCAGTAAGTGTCTATGTCACGAAAAGAATATTTATGCCAAATTTCAAATCAATTCCGAATTGTTTCAGAATTTTTTTGTTCATTACAATTAATCTGACGTTACTTTATATATACTGATAGGTTAGGAAAAGATACTGAGTTATTATTCACACTATTATTATACCGGAGTCCACCGGAGCGATCGACTGTGGAAACTGTCGCGTTCCTAGCTATTATTATTAATGACTTTAGAGAGTTAATTAATAAAGTGGGTGATTACAGCAAAATTACCCATGAACGCCCACAGTATGGAAGTTATGGATGCCATTAATGATGATGTCGGCGGAGAACCTTACGATCCTATCATTTATGCTTTCCTTATTCTTCGATATACATATCTTTGTTCTAAATAATTATGAATGTCTTTATTGCTTAATGAACCAGAAATCAAAACGCATTTTATCACTACAGAAAACTCTCTAAACCGAAGGTTACCTGAAAGAAATTGCTACTTAGCTAGACAAGATAGCTAGATAAGGCTGCCTTATTGTGCTCTACAATAATAGGGCTCTCTTTCTCTCTTTGAATGTCGGTGAAACAGTCATAGGTTCCCACTGACATCGTCATCAGTAGAGTCCCTAATTCAACCTCCAAAGTGTGGGCGTCGGTGGGTAATGTTGGAGCAATCAAACACTTTCTTAATTACCACAGATTATAATGTCCAATCACTTAATGGTCCCGATATCAAATTACACAAATACATTAACAATAAACCGCACTAGCAGACCGTTCCTTGAGAACTCCCGAGAACGCCACCGGCCTGTGACTCAATGGCTTTGTAGAGCGCCAATAGATGGCGCCGGCGTTCGGGAACCTATTTGATTCCGACTTGTATATCAATTATTTTATAGACAAAGATTACTTTAAGTGTCATCTTAACAGTAATAAAATAAATTTCGTGTACATAACGTGTTGTTTTCCAAATAAAAGCCTGACGATAATTTACAAAGAAGATGTCACAAAAGCAAAACTTCCGAAATAATGGGTAATCTCATTCACCGTATTAATTCGGTAAAAGAAAATTCCTGCTCGTTTACGGACTGAGACGCCGAAGATCGCAAGGCAGTTTGTACTCCTCCTTTAAAACAATAAAAGAAAATTGTGTAAGGGATTTTCCTTATTCGTATTTCGGACGAGATTTAATTGAGAAAATATTGCCCCAAAGTCATTTCGGCTAAAGAATTTTCCGAATAATTTTAGCCGAATAAATGAATTTTAACTGCGTCTTTATCAATTTGGTTCATTAGTCGGAAAGTTGTTTACTTGGAATTTATAATGGTATTTCTAATGGTTTTAGAACCCAATGGCATTTAGGCACAGATTGCAAATTGCAATTACCTCGATCGAAGAAGTAACACAGAATACTATTGTAAAGAAGTAACATTGTATTACAGTGTTTTAATCATTAAAGCATAAGCCCAAAGGAGGTATAAAAAGGTCTGATAAAAGTTATATCAAATCAAATCAAAATATTTTTATTCAAGTAGGCATACTACACCACTTTTGTATCGTTAAATAATATATATTTTTCTTTTCCACACTCTAATTGTAATGTACGTCTGATGATGGTACTCCAGAACGACTTAAAATCTAAAGTTACGAGGGTTCCTTCGCGCCAAACAAACTGAGTCGTGTGTTATGTTTTTTTTGTTACCATCATCATTACAATATCATATTAGTTTAATATATTTCAATTTAAATTAGAGCAGTTCGTTCACTCCCACGCGTTTCTTTCGGGGGATAGTCTTGTGGGAGTTTATTATAGAAACGTATACAGTTAGCCTTAAATGAATTGTTAATTTTATGCAGCCTACTAGAATTTATAACAAGATTGTTTTTGTTCCGTTACTTATATGATATACATTCACTCTTTTTATTAAAAGAGTCAATGTGTTTATGTACGTACAGCAAGTTTTCTAATATATATACGCAGTGAACTGTCATTATCTTTAACTTATATTAGGTAGCAATGCATTTATTTTGACCTACATATGTCTGTCATCGACATAGAACTCTCTCTGTAATATGAATGAAAATATTTGTGCCTAGATGTGCAAATTTAAGAAGCCACTTACTTTTTTATTACTCTTAACGTTAACTGTATATGTTACTTTAAAATACCTCTAAAGGACGCTCTAGAGATTTCAATTAATGAATTGAAAAATATATATGTTGGAGTGTAATACTATCTATCGGTGCGGGGCAAAGTCAATAGTGACAATCCGGCGCACGGCCTCGCGGCAGTTCTCGAGTGACGTTCCGCCAGAGCGGTCTACTGTTGAAACTGTCGCGTTCCTAGCTATTATTATTAATGAGTTTGTGTAAATTGATATCGGGAACATTAAGTGACCGAAAATTATAATCCGAGTTAATTAATAAAGTGTTTTATTGCACCAACATTACCCATCAACGCCCACAGTATGGAAAATCGAAGTATGGATGCCACTAATGACGATGTCGGCGGGGAGCCCTACGCCTCTATGTTTTATGCTCCTTCTCCTCTTGTTCTNCGCAGTGAACTGTCATTACCTTTATCTTATATTAGGCAGCATTGTATTTATTTGGTCCTACATATGTCTGTCATCGACATAGAACTCTCTCCCTAATATGAATGATAATATTTGTGTTCAGATGTGCAAAGTTAACAAGCCACTTACTATTTTATTATTCTTAACGGTAACTGTATATGTTTCTTTAAAATACTTCTAAAGACCGCTCTAGAGATTTCACTTAATGAATTAAAAAATATATATGTCAGAGTGTAATACTCTGTGGAACGCTGTGTCGGAGTGCAATAGTCTGTGGAACGCTGGCGCCACCTGTCAATCAGCGTAGGGCAGAGTAATGGTGACAATCTGGCGCGTGTCTCGCAGCAGTTCTCGGGTGACGGTCCGCCAGTAAGGTCGACTGTTGAAACTGTCGCGTTCCTAGCTATTATTATTTATGAGTTTGTGTAAACTGATATCGGGAACATTGAGTGACTGAAAATTATAATCTGAATTAATTAATAAAGTGTTTGATTGCACCAACATTACTCATCAACGCCCAACAACAGTATGGAAAATCGAAGTATGGATGCCACTAATGACGATGTCGGCGGGGAGCCCTACGCCTCTATGTTTTATGCTCCTTCTCCTCTTGTTCTCGAACATATATATTAAATAAGTTATAATTTGCAGGATTGCTTGGACGATAAAAAAAGCGTGGGAGTGTATGGGTTGCTTTAGAATGGGTTGGTTGGGAAATTCAAGAAATTGAGTTTTTTATGTGTTTCTTTCAATATTGAAGTAACCCTCGTACCTTTAGCTTCAAGGTCGTTCTCTAACGTCATTATCAGTCGTACTTTTTGACGATTCAATTCAATTTTGCAATGTAGTTAGAAAGATCGAGGTGTTTGTCCATAAACTGAGAACCACATCGATCAGAAGGTTCAAAATGTGAATGTCATGTTTTATTGAAATACTTAAGGTTCTACCAAAACCACCTGCATGTAAACGGCATCAAATACAAAAGGAATTTCAGTTGACTCTTTAGAGTTATTCCCAACGTGGCAATGAATGTAATGTAAATAAACACTTAACTAGTTTTAACCAAGCTGTAGGGTAGCTTCGTGTAACATTAGAATTCTCCGTTCTCGTCTAGTGTAACAAATTCCTTCTGTTAATAGTTTACACTCTCTTTATATCTTAATGTATATACTGAAAAAATTCTAAGCAGCTGGAATGATTTTGTTCAAATGTTTGTGTGACTTCAAATAGATTCGAGATTGGCAATTCGTTCCACTAAATAACGAATTTACATATATCTCCACGGGATTGTAAACTACGCAGGGATACTATTACTATTTTATGGATAACTATTTTTCTTTTTTTACAGGCTTAGAGGAAATACTTTCCTTACGTCGATGTAAACGAGCGCACTGTACACTTTATTTCGAGGATATTCATATAAGCCTGACGGGTTAGTACTTTTTCTTTTATTTAAAAAATAATTCAGTTTCCCCCGACGTGGTGATCCGGGCCTTTATTTACTAATACATTTTTACAAGCTTTTTTTTACAGTTTTTTATAGTATATTAGTATGAATAGATTGATTGTATTGTTATGCTTATTTTACATTGTTACTTATTCTTATGCATATGTTTAATATATTGTATATTACAAGTTTCTTATACGTGTTTTACTATTTTAATTATTCTTAATTATAATTTGAATCAGAAATGAAGAGATCCGTAGTAGAACCAGAGTCACCGACATAGTCCGACGGAGCGATGGGCGTTGGGGCCCGAAGATGCTGGAGTGGCGACCCCGTACCGGACGGCGCAGTGTAGGCAGGCCCCTCCACTAGGTGGACCGATGATATAAAGAGGGTCACCGGTAGCCGCTGGAGCCAGGCAGCGTAAGATCGGGCCTTGTGGACGTCATTACGTGAGACCTATGTCCAGCAGTGGACGTCCATCGGTTGAAGCGACGACGACAACGAATTATAATTTCTTTGTAGATGTTTATTCCTAATTTTATATTATACAAACAGTGTATAGTTAATAGATTAATTTCGTTCTTATGTCTACTTTATATCGTCACTTATTCTTATATGTCTTATTCTCATATTCAATATGTTGGTTTTTGCGCGTTTCAATTATCATATATATGTCGGAATGCAGTAGTCTGTCGAACGCTGGCGCCATCTGTCTATGGCGTGGGACAGATTCATACGTCGTGACCCAACGGCGGACTAGTTCCCGAGTGATACTCCGCCGGAACGGTCGACTGATGAAACCGTCGCGTTCCTGGCTAGTATTATTAATGAGTTTGTGTAAACTGATATCGGGAACATTAAGTAATTGAACATTATATTCTGAGTTAATTAATAAAGTCTTTGATAGCACCAACATTACCCACCAATGCCCACACAGTATGGATGTGATCCACACTAACGATGATGTCGGCGGAGAACCCTATGCCTATGCTTTATGTTTCATCTCCTTCTCTCTTATTCTCAGACATATATATTTTGCTGTTTTAATTGTTCTTTGTATAATTCTAATAGTGTTAAATCAGTCTTGTCAATCAATTTTGGTCGTTTTTGATATCGCTATAGTGATGTGTGCCGTGTATATTGTTTTGCGAATCTGGGGGTGAAGCCCCAGTTCACTTTTGCGGCTTTCGAAAGTTGTCTATATACGTGCTGAGTTTTAGCGCATGTCTTGTGTTCATTGAATGTGAATTTATGGTCTAATGTAACATCCAGAATCTTGATGGAATTACTCAGACCAATGGCGGTCCCACCCATGGTCAGGATTGGGGAGTCATATTTCAGTTTGTTCGCTACCACCATGGCTTAGGTCTTGTGTGGTGCGAAGCTTTTTAGAGACTCGCCAATCCCGTCCACGGGAGAGAGCACCATTGCCCCGCTAGTGCTTCGTATTGCTACGTGATGGTTAGTGATTAAATTGTCTAAGATGGAAGCAAGATCTAAGCCTGCCATCAGTCCAGGTCTGGATAAATAAGGATATACCATTTTCTCTGCCGAAGCTTGATCCGTGGACCTCTGACAGCCCTACTGGCGCAGAGGTGCGAGTATTTATTTTTTTAGCAGAGGTCTCGGGTTCGATCCCCGGTATGACTTATTTAGGAAATTGTATTTTCTACTTTAGCTAGTGATACCAGCAAAGACGTATCGCCATGCAAAGAGATTTGTATTCCGGTACGATGCTGTGTAGAAACTATAAGAGGTAAATTGCGTCTTACTATATCAGCGCGTTTCCATCTATGATTGTCTCATCACTTACCACAGTCAAGTGCTCAAGTCTATTATATTTTCTAACTTAGCATAGTCAGGACTTGTGTAAGCTTTCACCTATAGTTACTTCTGACAGCATAAAACCATTGGAAAACCATTAAATGATAAATTACCTATTTTAGACTGTACCATCGCCTTCCATCAGGTGATATAGAGCTTATCATTATAAAAAAGTTTCCCGCTAGTATTCAGTTGTTTTTCTGGTAACAAAATTGAGTTCCAGCATTAAAAATCTTGGTTACTTACCTTATTACGCTTGCATCAAGGTAAAAGGTATACATTTTAAATAGTTCCGTTATAAAAGTTCTCTCACACTAAAAAGAGGACTAAAAACTTGTTCAAGCCTTCATTTTAATACTTTCCCACAGGTTAACGCTCTTCGGGTCGAAAACTCAACCATTAAAAATGTTTTTTACCAAAGCATACTTTTTTTGTTTTTCACACAGTGAGACTATTATTTACTTTTACATTAATGACATATAATATTACAACACTAATTATTCCATTGCCTTTTAAATTTTGTTCATCTAGCAGCCAAGGCCAATATGGCGGCGTACATGGCTCGCATCAGGTATTCCACTTGCATTATAGTTTCATAAATATAAGGTCAGTAGCAGCTTATAAGCATTGTTAATGTTGATATCAGCTTAGACCTATTTTCAAATAATATTGATAACTTTAAAAAGGTATTCTTAAATTACTATATTAAAATATAAAAACGGTCAAGGTTGGCCTGAATATTTATCATCCCATTTGCGTAACTTAAGTCTTCTCTATTTTCTTATTTTAAATATGTAATATATTTTGCTTTCTTTTTATTTAAGTGAATATAGTGCCTTTAATTTAGAAACTTATAAAAAAGAGAATAGATATTTTTTATTTTAAGAAATATAAAGTTTTAAAGTATAGACCCGCCACGCTGCCCACTGCGGCCTGGCAGCTATAAATATACACCAGAACTACTCCTATGATGTGCGGGTTTCCTAACGATATTTCTTTTCACCTAAAATCACAATGATAAATTGGAAAGAAAAATAAAGTAAATTAACTCATAATAAACCTTACCTGTAAGTAAAGTTGTATAAAAGCTGACAGATTAGCTCTTGTCTGTGATCATATCTGATGGTAAGTCATGATATAATCGAAGATGGAAGCGCGCTAATCTGGTAGAAGACAATTTACATCTCATGGTTACTACACAGCATCGAAACGGAATATAAATCTATTTGCTTGGCGGTACTACTTTGTTAGTAGGGTACTAACTAGCCATGGCCGAAGCCTACCACTAATCCAAACACAGACAAATGAGAAAATGTAAGTTTATAAACACGCCCTACTGGAGACCGTCTCTTTCTGGACATTCTATTAAAACTATATTATCTTCTGAGACCGTAAATCTCCAATAAAGACGGCAGTCCTGTTAAACTTAATCGTCTTCTGAGACTGCAAATCTCCAATAGAGATGACAAATCTGCAATAGAGATGGTACACCTGCAATCAAGATGGCAAATCTTCAATAGAGATGTAATATCTACAACAGAGATGGCAAATCTGCAATCGAGGTGGAAAATCTCCAAAAGCGATGGCAAACCTCCAATAGAGATGACTAATCTACAATTTACATGGCAAATCTACAATCGAGGTGGAAAATCTCCAAAAGAGATGGCAAATCTCCAATTGAGACGGCAAATTTTCAATTGAGATGGCAAATCTTCAATCGAGATGGAAAATCGCGAATAGAAATGGCAAACCTACAATTGTGATTGCAAATATCCAATTGAGATTGAAAATCTTCAATAGAGATGGAAAACCTACAATAGAGATGGCAAATCTGCAATCGAGATTTGTTGTTTAAGTTTAATTGATTATTATTATCATTACGGATTATAAGGTTCATATTACAGATTTATTTAGCCTTACTCTTATCCAATATTTGTCATCATATACGGCCTGACTCAATAATGTCCGTGAAATAGCACCATTTATATAGAAAGCGTTGAAGCCTGCGATCAAATACACTCAATGTGATGAAAAGGCGAGAGAAAATATACGTAACTACGTCACATGAAAAGTAATAGTGATAAAATATATGGGAATGTAGGTCGGGGGCAGCAGTACAGTTATTTTTTGGCTATCAGACGACCTACTTATATCCGGAGACTTTCGTGTTAACGGTGAATAATTGGATAAGGTTTAATTTATTGATAACTTACTAACTGGGCTACAATTTACTACTTACAATATCTATATATACTTGTATCTACAATATTTTTGAACGCGATAATCTCAGAAAGTACTAGTTCGATTTCATTAATTCTTTCAGTATTATATTGTCCGTTTAATAAGGAAGGCTATAAGTTATATATCATCACATTAACACTTCTATTATCGGTGCACCGATGAAGAATGTTTCAAAATCGGTGTGTTTTATGTTCAGATTTGTTCCCCTTTAAAAGTTCTTAAAAGACAACCTCTTTATTCTGACGCAGATGACGTTAGATGGGTCAGTTAGTATTTAAACGAAATACCTTTAACTGACGCCTTATGAGATATCCATAACCATCTCTGCGATTGACTTGCAATTTGGCATAGTTAATTCTGACACAACGTTATCGAGAAAGTTCAACATCTGATGCCTCTTTCATGGATGAAGAGGGTTCCATACACACATACATACATAGTATCACGCCTCATTCCCTTAGGGGTAGGCAGAGACAACGTCCTTCCAAATGCCACGATCCTTGCATATCTCCTTCGCTTCTTTCATTCTCATTAAAGTTCGTCGGTTTAGAGTACTCATGACTTGGCCCTTATTTAAAATGTCCTGGATTTGATTTAAACTTTCGCATTCACTCTTGACTCATAAATCCCTTTTGTCAGTCTCCTTTCATTCATTCTCTCTACGTGCCCAAACCATCTAAGCATACCTTTCTCAATTTTAGTCACTACATACTCTTTTATAACACAACGTTCTCTTATCACACCATTTCTTCTCAACGCTCTCATCTCTACCGCATTTATTTTACTTTTGTGATTCTTCTGCCATACCCAACTGTCACTACCATATATAAGTGTTGGCACCAACACTCTTGCAAGCACAGCCAGTCTGGCTCTTTGAGACACTATCTGGTAAGAGGGATTTAAATGGTATTGCAACGCTTCCTCCCTCACTAAGACTCACATTCCAGATCCACGGACCAGGGTTTGTGACCAGAAGCACGTGAGCCTCTCGAGTACAGTGGTAAAGCGTTGCCACGTCGCCTCTCTTCCTACTCTTTTCGGCGATTCACCAAATGCCTTGCTTATAGAGTATACAGTGTTTTTACGATGTCTAAACTGGTCATACTGTTCTACTTTATTATTATATTTTACTAAAATATCATTTTTGTCTTAACTTACTGTAGAAACATTAATCTTCCATTGCGCCGACAAAATAACTTGGCTAATTTAAAGTTCTCGAAGGACGTTAATTGGATTGGAATTTCAAATATTTCATACAATTTTTTTTATTAAGGGCGTCATATGTTTAATTTCTTCTCCGTAATTTATATTTTATAAGGCGGGATATAGGGAATCTGTACTTAGTGACTATTTACATTACGAAAGATGTTTAAAATGCTAATTTCAGTTATATAAATATTAATTCCAAGCAAAGCGTTCCGAAATTACGTGGGAATAGAAAATGCCACTTGTTTTGGATTCTTTTACATTAATTTCAAAATAAAAATAACTATATTAAGAAGAAATAACATTTTGAAATTGAAGTTTCTTAAGGAGCGTAAATTTTTTACGGATGAAACGCGTGATTAGTCACGAAGATGTGCAGCCTTTTTTATGATAATTATTAATCCGTTTAAAAATAAGGTGGTTTTAACAATTACAAATAACACGTGGAATTTCAATTTGCTACTCGTCAAATAATAATTTAATATACTATTTTTATAAAATAATTTGATTTACAAAAAAACACGTGGCATTTTTATTTACAATTCGTCATTTGAGATTTCAATAAATTATTTATATTAATTTTCGACATTTTTAATGTTTTAATGACAATTAAATTTTTAACATATCTTCTTTTTCCCCCTCTAAGTCTCGAAAGTCTAAAGTTTTAGATTTATATAAATACAAAAAAGACATAAAAATTAGTTAGCCATAGAAATTTCACTTCTAACATGAGTGCTTTCTACGCACGTTCTTTTAGTTTTTTGTTTCTTTCTGTTGTAAAATTCTGTAAGGGAAAGAATTGACTTCTGACGTACGGTTAACACTAGTTAAAAAGCTAGAGTTCTAGCTCAACAAAATCCAAATAACTGTTAAAAATAAAGATTTTTTGACACGTTAACTTAAACGTGGGAAAGTGTGTTAGTATTATATATAAAAATATATTATAAACTTATTAAAGAACACAAGCTGGTTGAGAAATTCAAGAAATTGTGCGGTCTCGTTTCCCTCGTAATTTTACTTAAATATTAATTAAGGGCGAGCGGGTTCAAGTAACAGATGTTACAAACCGATATTGAATCTTAATCTGTACGCGTCTTGATAAAGGTTTAAAGGATATTTTCATGAAACAAAAACATATGACGCATATACATAACGCAATAGCACAAAAATGTAATGAAACTCATCGTTATTATAAAAACAAGCTATTTACTATACCATACATTTGGTTGGTCGCTGACTATGGGCCTCATACGAAAGCTTTTAGTCACTCAGCGTGCGATGGAGAGGGCTATGCTCGGAGTTTCTCTACGCGATCAAATCAGAAATGAGGAGATCCGTAGCAGAACCAAAGTTACCGAAATAGCCCTAAGAATCGCGAAATTGAAGGGCGGGGCACATAGTCTGACGGACTGATGGACGTTGGGGCCCGAAGGTGCTGGAGTGACGACCCCGCACCGGGCGGCGCAGTATAGGAAGACCCCCCACAAGGTGGACCGACAACATAAAGAGGATAGCCGGTAACCGCTGGAGCCAGGCGGCGATCGGGCCTTGCGGATATCATTACATGAGACTTATGTCCAGCAGTGGACGTCCATCGGTTGAAGCGATGACGACATTTGGTTTTTATATAAACAAAAAAGTGCGTGTGATTAGTATATATAAAATAATTTAAGGATACGGTTCGTCATTTGACAAAATCGTATTCTTAGCAAGAATGGTCTTCACAATGTCATTCCCATTGGTGAATTTGTAAACATTGTAAACGATGCCAATTTGGGATATAATTGTTATAATGTTTCGAAATCGATTAAAATTATTTAAATTATATTAATTCTAAATATTAAATACAAACAGGCAATGGTAGTTTCTTAATAAATAAGATAATTAAGAAATGTATTTGGCGCCAAACATTATCATATTGTTTTGCTGTAATAGCCTCATTAGTTAGAAAGGTATATATATTCGTAGAAGAATTGTATTTCTTTAAATTAAAACTAATGTTTTTTTATTATGTCATAATGATAATTGTGTACTATTTGTTTTTATATTTAACAATAATGAATGTTGATGATGTATTTTATTGTAATTGATATTAAATATAACATAGATAAAAAAAGAGGAAAAGACTATTGAGTTTCCTGCCGGATTCTTCTCTGTAGTCGGTTAGATTACGAACTCGTGGTAGAGCCAGTCACGTAAAAGTTTGAGTGTACTGGAAGTAAGGAATAGTTTAGTTTGATTATTGACTTTTTAAAAAAAAAATCCTAATTAATATTTAATAATAAAAAAAATAGTTAACATTATGAACATGTTATTAATTTACTAATTATTATGATTATTATTACTCATTATTGCTCTATTTACGAGACGTGAGTCCAAAATACACATGTCAGTAGTGAAACTTCTTTAGCAATGTAATTTTTAAGTATTGTTTATTATTATACAAATCTAAAACCTTACATTTTCGAGGCTTAGAGGGAGGGTAAAAGTAAGATATGTTTTATTTAATATGTAAATAAAATGCCACGTGTTTTTGTCAATATTACAAATTATCAGTTAAGTTTTGTTTTTTAATTTAAAATTTAGTAAAGAGAATTTATGAAATGCTTTTATTTTATATAAACTTTTCATGTATCCTTTTCCTGTTTTCTTATCTTTGCCTTAGGCCTTTATTAAATAAATATTTTCAATTAATTTTGTAGTTTTAATAAACCTTAGCTAATTTAAAGTTAATAAGGAAGTAGCTAGCTCATTAACGTCCCACTGCTGGACACAGGCTTCCTTACTCCTATGACAGAGGGTCTTAAGAGCCTTGAGCCACCACGCTGCTCCACTGCGGATTGGCAGGCATAGTACACAAGTGCAGTCTTTATTTTTTCACTCCCATATTCCGATGTGACGGGAATACGTCACGTTCAGAGAGAGATCAGGCGCGGGACCGACGGCTTAACGTGGTACGGGGGTGGAGAACACCGCCAGCATCTCAATTTCGGGCAAATATTGCGAAAATCTTAATAGAAAGCTCAATATCGATTTTGAATTGGTCCGACCCGGGACTCTACCCCAGGACCTAATGTCTATAGTTGAACATGGTAACCACTAAACCAATGAGCCAGTTTTGGCATAATTGGCCAAAGGTGCTGGTTCCAAAAACAAAGATTGATCCTACAAACTGATATTTTACTGGCTCTTTCCTATAGGGGCAATAAGTATATAGAATACATTTTTAAAGGAGTCGTTTTTGAAGATCTCAATCAACGAAAAACAAGAAAAAGTGGGCTATCTCCTGCGTAAGAAAATGCATTTATTAAATGTGAGTATTTTGGAGTACGTCATATGAGACTACAGTTAAACCTGTGAGCAAAGCTTTTATATGTCCAACATACTTGGGGAAATTAGAGGTAAGCTCACCGTATGGCGTGTAATGATGTGTGAAGTGCCATTATGCGCATCACGCCGTTGTATACCTCCCCCCCTAACTTTTATTAGAGTGGTGGTTAATGGGGTATAACCTATGCATATACACTACAAGGCTATTATTACACGAACTTTTCTTAATTTTAGAGCAAGATTTTTTAAATTCAGCTCTGTTTATACTAATCTAACATACATAGCATCACGCCTCATTCCCATAGGGATAGGCAGAGACCACTTCCTTTCACTTGCCACGATCCTTGCATATCTCCTTCGCTTCTTTCATTCTCATTAAACCTTTCGTATAAGTTTGTCGGTGTAGATTACTCTTGACCTGGCCCTTATTTAAAATGTCCTGGATTTGGTCCAGGAACGTTCGTCTTGGTCTTCTCCTTTCAACTTCTTGACTCATACATCCTTTTTGTCAGTCTCCTGTCATTCATTCTCTCTACGTGCCCAAACCATTTATTCATACCTTTCTCAATTTTATTCACTACATCTTCTTTTATGCCACAACTAACTAATTTTAATGAATTGTCTCTGCTTATGTGGAATCATTAATGGTTTATGTTTAGTCGATCAGGGTTTCATCATATTTCTATAGAATTATGAACAATAGATACAGAAGATACTGTTATAACACAGTATCTTCTATAATATTTGGTTGGTTTATCATATAAGATTACAATCTAGCTTTATAGACTAATTTATATTATAATAGTACTTTGATTTAATCTACTTAAAATGTACTTATGTCACCTAAGCCCAATGCTTAGTTTAAGTTAATCTTCATCAGTTTTTGCTTAAAATACCACCACATTATATCGTGTTTATGCATTTTTCTAGTTTTCACATTATTTTGATGACATCCCGAAGTTTAGTGGATTCTAGTGATGGTGAAGTGTTTGCTATTGAACTTTGGTAATCTTTTCTATGTATTTATATATTGTAAAAATCGCTGTTTCTTACGTACCAACTTTTGTATTATAATTTAATAATATTATATGTCCGCTACATGCTTTAAAAGTAGCTAACCGGTGCTATCAATACTTGTTTTATTAGAAAGTTGACGAAGATAGTTTTAGACCACTGAACTCACTCAATCAATCAAAACTCCCTGGTCGTGGTTCACTGCTTTATCAAGTTACGCTATCTTTGGCTTTTGTGTCCAGCTGTTCTGCTACCTGATCAGCTCATTGTTTGGCGCTTCGACCTCTGGGTCACTTGTCTACCATTTTTCTGTGAGGTTAAGTTTCTCTTGGTTACCTTTAGGCCATATTTCCAACGAACTGTAGCTGAAGAAAGAACTGTGCCTTTGTGTAAGCTTCAGCTCGTCTAGAATGAAGACATTTGTTCATTCCACGGATGAGTGGCCAACATCGACGGATACAGCTAGTGTAAGATACAGTTTAAAAGCTCCAATAATATCACAGTACACTTGGGATTGCTTAACAAAGTGTCAAGTATCACTCCAGCTCGTAATTTGTCTCGCACTGGCCTGTAGCAGTGTTCGTAAAAGGCGAAAGCTTAACACCTTTTTATCCCACAAAGGCTCTGCACCTGCGTCAGTTTCAAAATTACGCGAGGAAAATGGAGTGCCATTTCGTTATTTGCATGAGTACTCAACTTCGAAAATATGGCAACTACCTTCAATAATTTGCTGTAAAAATCTAATGGGGCAAGGAAAAATTTTAATGAAAAAACTTTATGAAAGTTAATAAAAAGGTAGTATAATTTATAACTAGCTATATTTAGCTTGTACTAGCTAACACCAGTCTCTGCTGCAGCTCAGTCATTATGCATAATATTAGAACTACTTTTATTCTCTTCACTATTTAAATCTGCACAACTTACACTATACTAATAATAACTATACTATTTAAATTTATACAATTTAGCATTATTTCAAAATAACTACTTCACAAGACACAACTCAAAAGATTATAGTAATAAAGTTTTGTTATATTCAATTAGGCTTTTACAGTACTTTGAATCGTCAAATTTAGTTGTTTTTTCCATATATTGCTACAATGTACGATTGTTGATGATATTAACTAATAGTTTAGAATCTAAAGTTACGAGGGTTCTTTTCCCTGTTGTGAGAAGAGCCCCTAAGAAACTCAATCGGGTGTCCCTTTTTTTCTCATCATCATTTCTAATTTATTCTATTTCGGTTACAGCCACGCTTTACACCTACGTTTTTTGAAGTGAAACTTCTTTAGGCGCATGAGGATAAAATTTTTACGGTTGAAACGCGTGGTTCCGCCACGAAGATGTGCAACGCTCTTTATACCAATTCGTTTGAAGGTTAGGTAGTATTTACGAATAACATGACGCATTTTAAGTTGCCACTTGTCATTTAATATACTATTTTTCATAAAATATAAAATAAAAATCTGAAATTCTCCTATCTAAATTTTAAATTCAAAAACAAAATTAATAATTTCTAATATTAACAAAAATCGTGTGGCATTTTGTATGACAATTCGTCATTTGAGATTTTAATAAATTATTTGTATTAATATTTTGAAATCTAAAGTTTTAGATTTGTGTAAATATAAAAAAGACTTAAAAATTAGTTTTCCAAAGAAACTTCACTTCCGACATGTGTACTTTGTACGCATGCACTTTTATTTATTTGTATTCTAAGTAGTACCTCAGAAGACTAAGAGGAAATTGCAGCAAAAACTAAATTTGGACTAATACTTGAGATTTTGTAAGTTAATTTTTAAAATTTTTACTGTGTTTTTGATGAAGTATAAGTTATATTCATTAAAATCGTGTTGGTGTAACGTATAGATCAATTATAGATATACTCGTAGATATAGGTATAAGCAACTGCTGATTTTTAAGTTAGAAAGTTGTTATAGTAAGACTTTTTGGAGCTTTCCAAAATGTACATTAATTCACTAAGTGTCAGTAAAACTTTTCCTATATTGAAGGGTTCAATTTAGTTGAACGTTTTTGTGTAACTTAGTTCTTATCCGTTAGTAGATGTCTTCGTTATAAATGACCTTAAAGAGTGCCCATTGACGTCCCGATTTCCTGCACTCTCCTCCCATAATGAATCTTTAGTCGTGACATTTCATTTCCACTTATTTCAGATAAAACGAAACTATGAATAAATTGTCTGCTACTATTTTCATAGGGATTTTAAACATATTTATAGATCACTAATATAAGACTTGCTAAGAGGCCTCACTAGTGTAATATTTACTTCTATTATCCAGGTATCTATTGACTCATCACGATATATCTGGAACCATAAGGCGTAGAGACTTGAAATTTGGTAGGAATATTCCTTTGGCCAATTAGAGGTCAGTTAAGAACGGATTTTACAAAATTCTACTCCAAGGAGGGTTAGCGGGGGTGTTAACTATAGACTGACGATATCTCAGGAACCCTAAATTGTAGAGACTTGAAATTTGGTCGGAATATTCCTTTGGCCAAGTAGAGGTCAGCTAAGGACGGATTTTCCAATATTCCACCCCCAAGGGGGGTTGCGGGGGTGTTAACTATTGTTTGACGATCTCTCTGGAATCATAAATTGTAGAGACTTGAAATTTGGTAGGAATATTTCTTTGGCCAAGTAGAGGTTAGCTAAGTATGGATTTTATGAAATTCCACCCCCAAGGGTGTTAACTATTGACTCATCACGATATCTTTGGAAACATAAGGCGTAGAGACCTGAAAGTTGGTAGGAATATTCCTTTTGCCGAGTAGAGGTCAGCTATGAACGGATTTCACGAATTTCCCCCCGCAAAGGGGCTTGCGGGGGTGTTAACTATTGACTCATCACATAAGGCGTAGAGACGTTGAAATTTCGTACAGCTTTAATCTTGAGCCTGAAAAGGGCTTTAGATCTTTGCAGTAATACACAGCAAATACTTTATTGAGGTATTTATACGTATGTCTTTCTCTATGAAGCCATTTGCCTAAATGGATGAAAATGCTACCCATTCCAACCTATGAAAAAAACACATAACGCAAACAAAGTCGCGGGTTCAGCTCGTCTATATATATATATATATATATATATATATATATATATATATATATATATCTTATATATATATATGTAAGAGATATCCAGGTATCTATTGTCTCATCACGATATCTCTGGAACCATAAGGCTAAGAATGGATTTTATAAAATTCCAACCGCAAGAGGGGTTGCGAGAGTGGTAATCTAGAGCCTGAAAAAAGACTATAAGCTCTTTGCCAAAAGCTAATTGAAGTATTTATAGTATGTTTCTTATTTGTAAAATAATTTGCTTAAATTAATGAAATAAATTAATATGTATTTCTATAACATACGTAATAATAGAATGTTATAATTTGGGACAATATAAATTGGGCTTTAATAAAATATTAAGACTCTGGTAAACAAACTTAGTTCATCTGTTTTTGGTATTACAAAAGTAAGACACTGATGTTGAAACTGCCAAAATAATGTATTTCGCTTATTTTCATAGCATTATGTCTTATGGCATACTGTTATGGGGTACGATGAAACTATATATTACAAAAAAGAGCAATACGTGCCCTATATCTAATAGGATCTTGTGTTTCTTTAGGAATTCATTCAAAGAAACGTTAACTCTCATAGCACCGTTGCATTATATACTAAATAACATTTTATATATTCGTAATTGTTGGGGAGGGATTTAGGATCAGATAAATCCCTCCAGGTTTTGTAGACTGTATAGGGTTTGGAGCTTCGATCTTGATGATTCGGTGCTGGGGTCTTCAGTTCTCGCAGATGTTTAGTTGTGCGGGCCTTAGGTCTTCGGTGCTGCAGAGTTCTGGGTTCTTCGTTGTTCACAAGTCGCACTTAGTTGTAGAAACTACCCCAATCGCGAGTCTAAGGCGAAATGTGCTTGCAAACTTTGTGAAAGGCCTTTTGTACAACTCTCCCACTCGGCACGTACATACGGCGTGACGAGTAGGAGAGTGAGCGATTGTGAATGTTAAGGTAGGTACGGGTCGGGGTACGACGAAGCGCGACCAATCACCAATGCCAGCGAAATACACTATTTTAATACAAGAAATGAAAACATACTTGTGCAGAAGAAGGTCCAGAAATCATTTGTGGGTTGAACTTTTGGGTATGCCTCCACATAATTAAAAAAAAAGTATGTTAATAATGTCCTATTACAACAGGCATATTATAATGTTGAAGATTATTCAAACGACAAAGATGTTTGGACTTGATTCCAGTTGCACATGAAAGCTAAACACATTATTACTAACGAACAGACTGCGGACGATTCAATAGTGCTTTTTGAGCCAACTTAAATAAAGAATATTTTAATTTATCAGTTTATATTTTTCTAATTTATCAGTCTTTGCCTGAGTGTGGGAAATATTGGTTAGTTACCAGGAAATATTTACCATCAAGCGAAATAATTGCTTTCCAATGTGATGGTCATTAAAATCCACAAAAGGTTAAATTACCTCATACCAGATTTACGCTACTGTAATGACCTCCGAAGGTAAGTGATGATAGAGTATAAGATGAAAGCGCACTAATCTGTTATGAGACAATTTACCTCTTATGGTAGCTACAGCATCGTACTGTAATACAAATATTTTGTTTGGCAGCACGACTTTGTTGGTAGGGTGGTAAACTAGCTACTAGCGAACTTTGTTCTGTCAGGAATCAAACCCAGGACTTCTGTCAGCCAAGCGAGTTCTCACTGCATCAGCGAGTATCATCAGCAAGCAACAGCATAGCGAGAGAGAGAGTAAGAAAACACTTTATTGCACACAAGATAAAAATAAAAAGACATATAAACTAAGATACTTATTACTAAAATATAGGGTGCAAAGGAGGTCTTATTGCTACAAGAAATCTCTTCCAGACATAATAAGGATTAGTAAAGAAGCAAACTAAAATAAATAATAAGACAGAACAGCGCCACAAACTTAAATATAATATATAAAAATAAATTTTTGTTTTTAACTATATAAGATATTACATATAATATAAATATTATATACATAATTATCAATATATCTATAAATACATATTGAAAATATATACACAAAAAAAATATAAAGAAAAGGAAAAGATATAAACGTGTTATTCACAGCAGTTTTCAGTTAAATAAAATTCTTTGAGGCGTGTCTTAAAGATGGCTAATGACTGTGAGTGACGTATGATATCTGGTAAAGAATTCCATAAATTTGTAACTTGGACAGTGAATGACTTTTTGTAAAATTTAGTATGACAAACTGGATGTATAAGTTTATTATTGGACCGAGATCGGAGTTCATGATTAGTATTCATGTCATCGCAATAAAAGAAGAAACGATCTTTTAGGTAAGTAGGAGTATGGTGCAAGTATAGCATTTCCGTTTAAATTATTATCTCCTTCTAATACAATATTCACAGTTCAATGATATTATATAAACACAAATCAATTGAACATAGAATCGGTGTATTGAATAATTACCTGACTAGATTGTATTTGATTGCTAATATATCAATGTATATTATATTTTGTTTTATTTTCATGTTTTGTTCAGTTTTCTGTTTGCTGAGCGTCAGTTCTTAGTTCTGTTTGTGAGTAGGAGAATCTGTATTTCATCATAGTGCACTAGTCCTATTGACTTTGAAAGTCCTAGAGTTATGCTGTTTTTAGGTTAAATATCCCGCGTTTTATTGGCTCCCATAAATTCCTTACGGTTTTTAAAAGAAAGTGGCTCCTGGGCCTTACATGTCCTTAAAAGACTACCTATGTTATGATTTTTATGTTTGCTAACAGTTAAACTATACAATGTTACATTTGTTTTATAAATTAAGACTCTGGTGTAGCGTCATGTTGCGGTAAACTTTGAGATAGTGAAAAAAGTCCTCAAGGGTTTTCCTTGTTATTTATATCACTGATATAATTAAAAACACAAATAATTACTTATAAATACACATAGTTTGTAACATTCCACAAAAAACTGAACGACCTGTAACGCGACACTTGCACCGTGTATAACAGTAACTTTGTAACTGATTTATTTTTTGTTTTTTCTATTGTCTGGTGTTGTCTCTACCCATATTTTGTTACGACAGATACCGAGACGTAAAATAGATAATACACATTATGGTTTAAAAATGAACGAGATGCTTATATTGCCCGTAAGTTGTGACAGGACGACTGTATCATGTCAACCGGTACTTGACATGGGCATATAAAAAGAATTCGGCAAGAAAGGAATTTTTTGTTTTCTTTTATCGTTAGTTTATCCGTTGTTTACCTTCATTTCAGACTTATCACAGTTTAAAAAAGCTATTTTGTCTTTCTTTCTTCTACCAGTTCTGTTTATAGCGCTTTTCTTTTAGCTTAGATTTTTAGCTTAGATTTCTATCGTAGTCTGTTCATATGAATACATTTAAAATAGAGGAGAATTTTACTTGACTAATTACCAACTTAATCAGTGTTAGTTTCAAGTTGAGGCTTGGGAAAATGTGAAGTTTATACGTGAAATCTTGAGAGCTCTGTTCGTAACATAATGATATGCGCGCTTAATGCAAGCGATCTGCATAAAAGGCCCTCCAGCAACCCTAACATATCCTCAAGACATACATAACTTATAAGCGTAGACTTAAATCTCTTTGGCGATAAAAATGGATTAAAGGGTTTCTCTACACTTTTAATCAAATCTAATCTTTTAATTTAATATAATCATTTTGTCACGTGTTCGACTGAAAATGATATTAAACAACGTCTTAATTTACAGGGATTCCTTCGAGCCCTGTTTGGAAATCGTTTGAAGGGTAGGTAGATTTAATATTTACAAATAATATGTGGCATTTAAATTTGCCACTCGTAATTTAACAATTTTATATACGGTTTTTCATAAAATATAAAATAAAAATATATCATGAATTCTCTTTTCTCAATTTGAAGTTCATATAAGAATTCAATAAATTATTTGTATTAATTTTCGCAACTTTTGATATTATAATGACAATTGAATACATGAAATTTCCGTACATATCTTCCATTTTCCCTCCCTCTAAATCGCGGAAATGTAAAGTTTTCGATTTGTATAAATATAAACAAGACTTAAAATTTGATTGCCATTGAAGTTTTACGTCTGACATGTGTATTTTGTACGCATGCATAATGCACGGCTGAAATTAATATATTCAGTACCCTTTATGTCATGAACTGAGGCGCCAGAGGATCAATGGGGGTTTACTCTCTGGAACCTCGAACATCGTCTGTTAAGGCCATTCTGAATGGCAGGAGATGTGCAGAGGCACGTCTCTTGGCTTTCTACTCTCTCTGGTACCTCCTTCTGTAATATGTGAACATTAGCGAGAGCTAACCGCCAACCAGAGACATCAGGTTATGCCGTTAGAGCTCTCAAGCAAAGCAGTATGATGTGATATGTCAATAAGAGCTCCACACTCCTGAGTATACCTGCTATTGAAGACTAACCTAAACTATATTACTTCTCTTATTATTTAATTACGTTATTTTTCGTATATATTTTTAAAGCACACACAAGTTACAGCTAACTTAGCTAACTTATGTCAGAGATTAATACATATAGAACATGATATGCCTTACTTTATTCTATTCAAGTTATATTTATGGGACATACATTAATATACTAGATACTTTCTATCTGTATTCAGAAAACCAGCTCAATTGGTTGGTCTTATTGTATAATATTCTCATTCTTCTATATTGTTAAAAAGCGAGTAAGTTGAAAAGTTACCACAACATGTTTTTAAAAGCATATAAGAATAAAATAACATTTTAACTTAATAAAGATCTCATTGCTTAAACGAGTCTCTGTAGATATGGGTGAGATAACAAAATGAACGAATTTAATCATTGTATTGTCTAGTTTTTAAAATTCTCCAACGGAGTTTAAGCTTTTAATACAAAAAAAAACAGTGGCATTAAACGAAAAACTGTAAATATATTGTGAGTTTAATTTCGAATAAATATGCCGTCTTCTTTTAATAAGAACATACGAGTACATATTATATTTCAAAACATTTCGTATAAGTGATAATGAAACGAATTATATATATGTCGGAGAATAAGAGAGAATAAAGCATAGGGGCGTAAGGTTTTCTGCCAACATCGTCATTAATGGCATCCATAATTTAATTTCTTATACTGTGGGCGTTCGTGGGTAATGTTGGAGTAATCAAACACTTTATTAATTAACTCGGATTAAAATGTTAAATCACTTAATGTTCCCGAAATCTATTTACACAAACTCATTAATAATAATAGCTAGGAACGCGACAGTTCCAACAGTCTACCCGAGAACTGGAGAGCCTCCCGCCGGACTGCCACTATTGACTCTATTCCACGCTGATAGACAGATGGCGCCAGCGTTCCACAGACACCTGCCCTCCGACTTATTTATAAAATATTAAGGAAGGGTTACTTACGCTATTAATAAATCAAATGTAGTTAAAAATCTATCAAGCTTCGTGAATTATCAGTCGAAATCATCCGGGAAACCGAAGGTAAATATTTGTCTTACGTAAAATGAATTATATTATATGCAGGATACTTAAGACTTGGTTGTATTGCCACTGAAAGAGGCTATAAGCCAGGTAGAGCACGACTCCTGCTTTCATGAATCCTCAATCGGATTCATCCGGGACAACAGGGAATACCCTGCTGTCTCATTCACAGGTGAAGAGTGTACCGGTGGATTTTAGTGTAAGGTCTTCTAAGAAGTCATGGTTGAGGAGTCTAAGTGAATTTTCACCGTGACACGCACTTTTATATGAATTTGATTGAAAAAGTATATCCTCTGAAAACAAATATACGTAAAATATCAATATTTTTGTTAGATATTACGGTATTTCAGTTATAAATACGCTTTGAATAAGATTTGATAACAGCTTGAAGCATCTGCTGCTTGAACCCACTCAGCCCTAATTACTAACAAGGGAGAATTATGAGCGGAAAGGGCCGCAAAGTTAAATAAATTTAAATCATGAAAATTAAGACACAAAGTTTCTTGACTCATCAGTTAGCTTTTAACTTGAACATCTTCATTTTTTTAAATATTATTGATAAGATATATTATAAAAGCGACCCATTGAAGTCCAACTGTTGGGCACAGGCCTCGTAACTCGAAGGTGAGACGGATTTTAGAGCATAGACCCAGCACGCCACTCCGTTGCTGGTTTGCAGGTATGGTACATAAGTGCGCTCTCTATCCCTTCACTCGCATAGTCCAATGTGACTGGAATCCGTCATGACCGGAGAGATATCGGGTGCAGGATAAACGGATGAACGTTCGCTCCGAAGCACGAGGCTGGACTTCACCACCAACTGCCCAACTTCAGGCAAATACCAGCATTTGACCTCTCTGGTTCCGTTGCCCATATCCAAATTGCCCCACTCTCATGTCTGCCCCACTTCGTTCGCCGACTTATGGTTGAAATCTCCCATCACAATATTGTAGTGTGTCCTATAGGTATGTATGGCTCTTGATATATCCTCATACATAACCTCTACATCATCATCGGGATACGATGATGTGGGTGCGTAAACCTGTATGACCTTCAACGAATACCGTTTGGTAATTCTGAGTATAAGGTACGCTACCCTACTGGACACACTGTTTACTTGGACAATATTGTTAACGAGAGATTTGTGGACGAGGAACCCGACACCACCTTGGGATTGGTGTTCACCCTCCCGGTAGTATAGCAAGTTACCGGATTTGAGAATTATCGTGTCCTCCCCCTCTCTACGGACTTCGGATAATCCCACAATATCCCAGTGTAACTTGCTCATGGCTTCTTCCAGCTCGAAGACTTTTTCGTCGGTCCTCAAAGTGCGTGCGTTGTATGTTGCCAGGTCAAGTCGTCGGGGTTGGCAGCGGAATCTCTTCCGGAGATTCTTAGCACCCCCTGCCCCGCCGTTACCGAAACCACTCCAGAGATTGGAATAGCGGGGCTGCCGGGGACTGGGGGTCGTTGCTGCCTTGTCGTCATCATTTGTGGTTTTGCTAGTAATCACCACGCTTGGCAGGCGGGTTGGTGATCGCAGTGCTGACCCTCTTGCACCGATAACGCTGCTGCCCGTTATCGGTCTGTGACATTTAGGTCAGCGGCGAATGGATATACCGCCATTTATCGGTATGGGAGTTAGATAGGAGTGCTTGGTATATGGGATTAGGAGAGTTTTGGGAAGCATTGGGGTAAGGTATAGGACATTATTGCCGCGGATAGGGGATTGAAGAGCGGCAGTAATCGCTCGAGGCACCCGGGGTCGCTTACCCGCAGGCTTAGTTAGTAACTGGAAAGATTATCTGACTAAGCACCCTCTGGGCATCTAAGCACCCTCTGGGCATCTAAGCACCCTCTGGGCATCTAAGCACCCTCCGGGCATCTAAGCACCCTCTGGGCATCTAAGCACCCTCTTGGCATTCACCCTCAGGTTGATTCAAACATGTTGTTTTAAAACTGAATATCAATAATTGGCTTAACCAACGATTGACGGCCTCGCTGGTAATACTCGCACCACTGCGCTTTGCTAGCGGAGGTCCCGGGTTCGATCCCCGGTAGAACGAATTTAGGAAATTGTATTTTCTAATTTGTCTGAGTCTGAACTGGTGGGAGGCTTCGGCCGTGGCTAGTTACCACCCTACCAGTAAAAACGTACCACCAAACAAAGAGATTTGTGTTCAGGTACGATGCTGTGTAGAAACCGTAAGGAGTATATCGCCTCTTATTAGATTAGCGCGCTTCCAACTTAGACTGTATCATCACTTACCATCAGGTGAGATCACAGTCAAGCGCTAATCTGTCAGTAATAAAAAAAACCAGGGACATGAACCCAGGACCTTATATCTCTAGACAAAAAAGCTAACCACTACACTAATGAGGCATATATAAATCGTGTAACATGTATGTCATAAAGTACAGTTTAGATAGATAGCATGCGTAAATAAAACCAGACGAGAAAAAATAATAAAATGTCTTAGCTTTAATATTTCTTGTATACAATGGGCGGTCTTGTTTACCTATATCTTTAAGAGAACCCAACGTATAGGGAGAACGTCAGAGAAAGAGAAAGAATAACACAAAATTAACAGAGAACACCAAAAGAGAAAGAATAACACAACGAATTAGATTAAATAATTCTAGTGTAAAATGGGCGGTCTTATCGCTATTTACGATATCGTTAAGAGAACTCAACGTATAGGTAGAGCGTCAGAGAAAGGAAAAAGAAGATAGGCGATGTTTATTAATAAAAAGACATGCATATATTATTTAATATATAAATACTTATACATTACAATATTTTAAAACGAATAAATATGTATAATACGGTTTTAATTAGGGTTAGAGAGAAACTTCTTTAGCGAGAAAGATTTGGCGGTTTCTTAGAACTAGTCTAGACTAACTGGAACAGTCTTTTATCCAGGTTTGACTGCATATATATGTTATGCAAAGAAGATAAAGTTGTTGGGTAATTTTTTGTACATTTTAAAACGGACATTAAGAAGCATCATTAAATGTGTTAGATAAGTTTGTTCACTTTAAATAAAACAGAGACTCTCGAAAATTTCAATAGAGTTTCTCAACAGGTGTACCTAAAAATGAACATGGATAAGACAAAATTATGTCCAATATCCATGTACCGCCACACCCAGTCATCGTTGAGAACTCAGCTCTCGAAATTGTTGACGAGTACACATACCTGGGACATATAGTCCAGCTAGGTGGGTCCACCTTCGAGAAGGAGGTCAACCGCCGAATCCAACTCGGTTGGGCAGCGTTCAGGAAACTACGCTAGATATTTTCGTCCGATATTCCTCAGTGCCTGAAGACCAAAGTCTTCAAACAGTGCGTGTTGCCAGTTATGACCTACGGTTCTGAGACGTGGTCGCTGACTATGGGCCTCATGCGGAAGCTCAGAGTCGCTCAGCGTGCGATGGAGAGGGCTATGCTCGGAGTTTCTCTACGTGATCGAATCAGAAATGAAGAGATCCGTAGTAGAACCAGAGTCACCGACATAGTCCCACATAGTCCGAAGGACCGATGGACGTTGGGGGCCGAAGGTGCTGGAGTGGCGAACCCGCACCGGACGACGCTGTGTAGGCAGACCGTGTAGGCAAGGTAGACCGATGATGTAAAGAGGGTCGTCGGTAGTCGCTGGAGCCAAGCGGCTCAAGATCGGGCCTTGTGGACGTCATTACGTGAGACCTATTGTCCAGTAGTAGTCCATCGGTTGAAGCGACGACGACGACGACAAAATAAAACTGCAATAGTTCGTGCTTGTTTACTTTATTATAATTTTTACAGGTTTATTAAAGTAGACAAACTTCTCTTACACATTTAATGATCATCAGCTTTTAAATGTACAAAAAAATGCCCCACTACTGTATACCATACTTGCGATTTTCAGTAAATGATAACCGCACGAAATTTTATGGTTGCCTATTATATATATATATATCTTAATTTGTTTATAAAAGTTATATGAACCGTTAGTGGAAATCTCATTATTAGTTCGGGGACCCAATTAGTCGTCAAGGTGTAGACTAAGGTCTAACAAGGCGAAATAACGCTCAGGCGACTAATTAGTGTTTCCTAAATAACTGTAATTAAGTGGTCCCTGTGTATTTATTTTTCGTTGCCAAATTACATACGTAAAAGGTGACCTGGGAGTTGAAACACAAACCTCTGGATTACTTTAACACATGCAATAACTACTTCGCAAATCCGTATAATGATAGTAAGTACTTGTTTGCCTGTAACGCTTGTTCATTTATAAAGCGACGAGACTTTAGGATTATCTTCTTTCATTATACAATATTAGTAAATGCTTGTTGGTATTATGCCTGGTGTGACTTACAGCTAAGAGAATATCCACTAAAACCCAGCGGATCCCTTATCCATGAGTAACATCGCTAGTGGTTCCCTAACCAAATGACTCGGATGACACCAATTATGAGGACCTACATTTAATTGGGTGAAGCATGAAGCATATGCGTTTGACTTCTGCCACCCAGTTCCTTACCTTCTCATTTGCCTTCTTCAGCAAGATGACGGTGTTGCAAAAAAAGGCAGTCTCCCCCCACACACTCATGACAAGCGGGCGTTTCCTCACGGTCGACGACCTAAACTTTATAAGCAACCATGGCAGGTAGCATTTGCACTAGAGGTTAGGAGAGAGATCTGTGCTCCCTGGTGAGCCAATTGTCCAGGTGAGGTCAGTTTGCTTCTGCCGTGACTATACCCGTAGTTGACGATCCAAGATCTAGCCTCCATAATTCGATTAGAGCTCTGTGGGCGAGAGCCGTAATCCTCTGGATTTGATCGTCGTAAAAGTCAGCGCCTCTAGAGGCCCTTGCTACCCTACACTGATAGTCGACTGTAAGGACTTCCTCCCGCGCCTCCCAAGGGATATCACCTACCAGGAGTTGTATGTAACCCTTGCTCATTTTAAACCTACCAATTCATATGTATATCTTGTATTATTCTATAATCCTAGTAAATACATATTCTTATATAACGCTTGCTCATTCAAAACCGACCAAAATTTACGCTTTATTATGATGAGATCTCCTGAACTAACAAATTCTTTTTGTGATATAGGTATTTTTGGGAATGATGAGGAATCCAGTCCGGAATAACACAGTGGAGAGGAGCTAAAATCTGTTTATATTTTAGGGAAAAATGTTTACTCAATTTTTCAACATGATATCTCCAAAACTTTACGTTTAATTGATTTGAAATATATCACATTTTTTTCGCGATGTATCTCATTCACTATTAGTTCACTCCATAATGGTAATTATTCAGTTTTAAATCGGTATATATCAATTCAGTAGAAACAACGGCATTTTTATCTTGCCTAAAAGGAATTAATTTTTCCTTCGAAATCTCGTATACAATAACTCCAGTTCGCCTCAAACATGAGAAATAAAAGTAAAATAAGTGATTCATATAGAGGTTTTGTTTATTTTTAATAAATAAATATACATTTTACTTACTTCATTGTACATAAAACAATACACGAAGTGAAAATTGTGCTCATTAGGGAGCTTTTGTCCCATTTTCGTGAATGAACTGTTTTAAGCCACGGGTTTTTTGGCATTCTCTTCAATGAGTTTTAGCTTGATAAAAGAGTTATGATATATTTAAGCTTTCAGGATCTTCTCTGCTATTAGTTTACACTCTCCTATATATATCTGGATCAAATTTTCAAACGTTAGAAGCCGATGACTGGACAACGACTGATCACCTCCTCTATCAAGTAGGGTCCGACTCACTTTCCTTTAGGCTGGTGCAGGTACAGACAGGATATGGAGGTTTCGTTAAGTATTTGGATCACATAGCACGACGCAATGAGTCTCCTATCTGCCATCAGTAGAATGATCGGCTTGGGGAACACAGCGACATCTTATGGTATCCCTGGTGGAAGCGGACCACTCACTGCCACGTACGAGTATAGCAGGCGCCATGCTTGACAGAGAGATAGGGTAGAATGCAGCTACCTTTTTCTGCGAGGCCATCATTTCGTTGAAGGAGGCAATGGAGCAAGAACGGTAAGCTGCAGCAGATGCCACTCTCCTTTGGAGGAGGTGGCTGGGCGGCAAAGGCTGTCTTTACGAACTCCTCCTCGGACATCCTCCGTCTAGGCCTCTGACACTCCCACTAACTGTGTACTAATAGGAGCTGAAAAAGTAGGAAATGTAATGTTGATTATAACAAATTCTAGCTTTAAAAATAACGTGGTTTCATAATAGTTTTATGCATATATCCTGTTTATACAATAACGTAGAATAGAATTCCAATTTGCATAGTAATAGAATGGGACCTTTATTGTGTTTAACGTATGAACTATTCGATGACCAGTAGATAACAGTGACGTAACACTCATGAATATTCAATTTTCATTATCTGCCGTCATATTGGCGA
Organism: Elymnias hypermnestra; assembly: GCA_015832385.1. Classification (NCBI taxonomy): domain Eukaryota; kingdom Metazoa; phylum Arthropoda; class Insecta; order Lepidoptera; family Nymphalidae; genus Elymnias; species Elymnias hypermnestra. The sequence continues at coordinate 592,618 of JACTOM010000062.1, forward strand.
CCTCTGGGTGAGCAATTCAAATACGCTCTTCATTAATAACAGGTGATGAAATCCTAATGGATACTTATACGTTAATTATGCCAATATTACTTATCCTGATATTGAAAATGAAACAGAATACGACAAAGAACATAATTTTACATTCTAAATTGCAAGTAAAATACTTTTAAATATTCAAATATAATTGTTTCCACATATTTTTAATCTACAACTGATGATATTAATAAAGAACGCCTTAAAGTCTAAAGATATGTTAGTGCTCTGTCCTGAGACGAAGCCACAACAATATAAATGTTATGAACATGGATACCTCATCTGGAGGAACTATCATAAAATTTTATTGTAATTTAGATAAATGACGAGAATACATTTAAAGTACAATATAATTCTATTGTTTCTGTAAATAAAACTGTTTCAACCTATTTAATTACTTATGTTAGTGTTTATTTATTTATAACCGAGGATCCCGGGGGTCATACCGAGGATCGAACCCGAGACTTCCGTTAGCAAAGCGAATACTCGTACCACTGCGCGAGCGATGCTATCAAACTAAATGACCTTCGACGCGAAACACGCATCGTTAACAACGGTCACTTTGTAACTGATTGATTTTTGTTTTTCTGTCGTCTGGTGTTACCTCTACGCATATTTTGTTACGACAGATACCGAGAAGCGAAAAGTCCCACGCCCATAGATAGATGGCGCCAGCGCTCCACAGACTACCGCACTCCGAGATACTGATTTTTTGAATTGTGTGCTAGGTGGGGGTAATTCTTGTAAGTTGTATTGACTTAAATTCCTTTTAAATAACTAGTTGATTTATAAAGGATACATTTTACATCGTTAATACCTCTTCCGTTTCACGTGTACCGTAATATAGGGACAGGTAACTTTTAAGGCCCCTTACAAATCAACAAAGTGTAACAAATAAAGGGAAATAATATATATATGTATGCCATTTCTTTTCGCCCTAATGGAAACTCTCAAGTAGGGCTCTTAAAGCACGTCGCGTATAACAGGATATGAAAACAAAAAAAAACCTGAAATTCATTTTATTTCACTTAAAGCCAAAAAGCCTCTTTTATTAGATAAGTGTTTTGATTAATATTATTGTATTTCTTGACTTCTGTTATGCTTTAACTAGGTATTTCAACGTAAGACATCGTATTTGCTGTAAGCTTCAAAATACGAACTTTTCACTAGAGCCAAAATTGATGGCGTAAGTGTAACATTTTGCTAACTTAGGCAATAAAGCCATTTAAATACTAAACTTAATTTAACTGTAAGCTAATACTACCCTAAAATATAAATTTAACACTTATAGAGAAATATGGGACTTACACCAATCAAAGAAGAATTTTTTTCTGATTAAAATTATATTAAAAAATCTATTTTTGGTTTTGAGGGCTTGTGGCAAATATATTATAGACATATGCATTGAAGGCATATTAGATATACAAGAATAGTTTCTTCTCAACAGTTAGGTGATCGAATATTGCCATATAACAAGTATGTACAGTTTATATTCCAAATTATTGTGTGACTCTACATTTTGCTTGTGAAGGAAAACAGCATAAAGAAACCAGCGTATCATAAGAGTTCCTAGAGATGTCCCTCCCACCAACGGTGTTCCCGCAAGGCTATGACCTAGATATTTTTAAGAGGCCGATAAATTCCTATCTCTTAGGTCGGCAACGCATCGGCGGTCCCTATAGTGCTGCAGGTGTTCATGGGCGGTGGTAATCATTCAACATCAAGTGACCCGCAAGCTCGTTTGCCTGCCAAGGCTATATAAAAAAAAGTGGATCAGTGAAGTGGATTTATTCTCTATACACTCTTTCCTTACTGAGTAAGGAATGTTGTATGTGACTAAAATTCTCCTAAATAGACTTTGGTGATTTCTTTGGCTTGAGGTAGATTCAAAAATAGTTTAGGCGCGATGACCTGGTCAGAAGCATTTTACCTGTTACGGTTTCTACGCAACATCGTACCTGAATACAATTATCTTTGCTTGACGGTGCATTTTTGCTGATAGGGTGGTAACTACCACTACTAAACCACGGGCGAAGCCTCAAACCAGTCCAGAATAAGACAAATTGGAATTGCCTCTGCTATCAAAGCTCTCACCACTAAGAATGCGCTGTGACTGAGAACTGTATATTACAAAAACGAATATATCAACATTTCATTTAACGCCTTGATGAATAGCTAGATGGTGTCTCAAAGGGGCAGACTGGCTGTGCATAAAGAAAAGTTGGTGCCAACACTTACGTATCACAGAAGAAGCATAAAAATAAAATAAATGCGGTAGAGATGAGAGCGTGGAAATGTATGAGTGGATTGAAACTGAGTTACAAATGAAGAAATAGTGTGATAAGAGTTGTGGCATAAAAGAAGATGTAGTGACTTAAGTTAAGGAAGATATGCCTAAAAGGGTTGGGTAAAAGTGAATGAATGAAAGAACACTGACAAAAAGGATATATGAGTCAAGAGTGATTGGGAAAGTTAGAAGGGGAAGACCAGAATAAGGGCCAGGTCAAAAATACTCTAAACCAACGAAATTGTATGAAAGGTGTTAATGAGAATGAAAGAAGCGAAGGAGATATGCAAGGGTCGTGGCAATTGGAAGGACGTGGTCTCTGCCTTCCCTAACGGGAATGAGGTGTGATGCTATAGACGTATATATATTATTTAAGCATCTGCTGGTAAATGATAATACAAAGAACTGAAATCGGTTCTTAAGAACCCTATTAAATCGATCCGGATTTCCCTATATTTCCACGAAATGTACGCGAGTAATACTGACAGGAAAAGTTAGTACATATAAATATTTCCATGTATAAAAGTAACATTCTATCATTTTATTTAAGCATCTGCTGGTGAATGCCGTTAGAAAAAAATTGAGATCGCTTTTTTTAACGAAAACGGCGGATTGAAATCCCGTTCACATCACATTATCATGATTTCATTTACGTTGGGATGTAGATTGAAATATAATTACATCACGTTTCCAATATCTTACGGGGCGATATTATTCGGTTCATAAATTCCTCTCGTCGTGAGTAATAGAGTCTCACCGTGTCAGGATTGTTGACAGCATACATTATGTTAGCCGTGATATGCACAGAGTTGACGAGCCATGTTGAATCACATCCGTTTATACGATACGTTTTAAACGTAATCCCTGCTCTATACTAATGATTTTTGAAGTGAAACTACTTATGGCTCCTTATGAAACAATTTTCTATAAGTAGTATAAGTTTTTGTTGGGTTATAAAATAAAAGAATATTCTTATATTGATATATCAAACTATCTTGTATCCCTTAGATTGTCCGGCATCGCATTTTGCTCGCGCTATTCAAAGCAGTTAACCGTCGCCTGCCCTGCTCCTCAAGGATGTTTATTGCATCGATTGCCCCACGGGTAAAGTGATTTAAATATTTATGAATATACCAAATATTACTATTTTTATGTTTGCTAATAGTTAAATTTTACAATGTTATCTTTCGTTTATTTTTTTTTTATTAGGAAGCCAACATTACATACAATGTTTATAATTGTTCAAAAATCAATTTTGAGTTTTCTATTGAGATTTTCTCAATATTTGCCCGAGGTTGGGAAGTTGGCGGTGTGATCCACTCCCGTGCCTCGGAGAGCACGTTAAGCCGTCGGTCCTGCGCCTGATCTCTCTCCGGTCGAGTCGGATTCCCGTCACACCGGACTATGAGATTGAAGGAATAGAGAGTGCACTTGTGTACTATGCCTGCCAATCCGCAGTGGAGCAGCTTGGTGGGTCTATGCTCTAAAAACCCTCTCTCATGCGAGTGAGGAGGCCTGTTCCCAGCGTTGGGACGTAAATGGGCTGCTACTTACCTCTACCTTTATACTTATGCTAAATCATATTACATATATACTAAAGTTTAACATTGAATATACACTTATAGACTAACTTGGTATGCAATACAAATATGTTACATCTACAATTAAACTTAAATAGTAATAAATCGAAAAAAACTTACATATAACAATTTAAAAATAATATTAAGAGAAGGTGAAATGGAAAGAAAATAAACTAGTTGTTCATCAAAAACGATTTCAATATACGTTTGAATGATAGGAGGTGTCGCAAAAGATCTATGTTTGCTTTTTTAAATATCTCTATTATATTTACGCAATGTTCAATTTATTGCAGCATTTACTCCTCCGTAAGTTTTTGAGAGTCGTGGGCTAAATGTTTGTTTTGCTTATTAAGTTAAAACTCTGTTGTAACGTTTTCTTGCGCTAAAGTTTGATATAGTGCAAAAGGTCCGTCTAGTGTTTATAGGCTCACATCTTAAAAATTAAAAGTTATCTTAAAAATTAAAAGTTACCTTAAGAGTTTCATTTTTATTCCCATCACGTATATTATCATAAAAACAAATAATCAATAATAAACACTCACAGTTTATAAAATACCACAAAAAACTTAACAACCTTCGACGAGATACACACACCGTTAGTAACGGTTACTTTGTTAACTGATTTATTTCTATAGTCTGGTGTTATCCTTCGCATGTTTTGTTACGACAATTACCGTGAAGCAAAATATATAATACACATTGTGACTTATAAAGAAAGAGATATTTATGTTTCGGATTGCCCGAGTTGAGACAGAACTATCGTATTACGTCAACTAGTTGATACATACGGGCAATCGACTGCAAAAAAGGTCTACTACTTCAAATCGGCTTTGTCAACCGATGGTTGCAATCTAACGGGTAATTTAATATAATACAAACCAAAAAAGTTTCAAGTTTTTTTATTGCTAAAGGGTAAGATTATATAATTAAATAGTAATTATTAATAATATGAAATTTATTTTGTTACTCCTGATATTATGAAACAAATTAAAGTTGTCCCCTTGTTTAAATCTGGTGATAAATGAGAGCCTAATAACTATTGTCCCATTTCTGTGCCACCAACTCTAAGCTGTCTCAACTACTAGAACATTTTAATGCATAGCCTGCATCATCCTGAACAATATGGATTTAGAAAAGGTCGCAATACTACTAATGCGAGTACTCACTTGTACTCAAAACAGACATGCTCTTTTGAGACAACTTTTTGATGCTTGTGAAAAGACTCAAAATGCATTAGGTATATTCTGTGACCTTTCAAAGGCTTTTGATTGTGTTGAACATAGCACTCTTATACTTAAACTTAGTCACTATGGTGTGTGAGGTGGGGCACTTAATTTTTTTAATCTCTTTTCTTCAAAGTAGAGTTCAAAAGGTGTTTATAAACGATATTAAGTCGTTAGGATCACCTATAAAAATGGGTGTTCCACAAGGTTTAACACTTGGCCCTTTTTATTGTTCTTTTAAATATATAAACAAAGTGTCCATTCCCAATACAGATGGCCAGTGTACACCGATTTCCTTATTTTCCTACGAAATTGTGATATACAAGGGTAATAGTTTACCGTGACTATTGTTAAAACATTGTATCGAACAATTTAAATTGAGTAGTAGTCGGGTGTAATCAAACAGCACATCAACTGTGTTGTACAGAATTCCAATTTGCATAGTAATGGGACACGGCCTTTAAACTATTTAACGATGGCTACACAAGAGTAACAAATGCCTATATGAAAATTTATTTAATTATTTATCTATCAAATAAAACAATATAATGTAACTATGTCGGGAGTTCATAGCACAACTTTAATACCTAATATAGGTATAGGTACAAACATGCATGCAAATTTTTACAAAATAAAACTCAATTACCTAAACTGAAAAAATTTGTAATGAGAATAGAATAAAGCATATAAAGATGTACATACACTCATACTTATATACATGATATATTGACAAAGACTGCATTATATAACACATGAATGTTATATATTGTAAACCGTATAAAAATACCACTATAAGAGAAGCTAACATATCTTAATGATCAGATATTCTAAAAAGACGATAACCGACTGAGTTTATTATGGGTTCTTCTCAGAAAAGGCACAAATTAATCATCGTCACTTTTTAAAGATCAGTCGTATGTTGGTCGCAAGGGTGGTATATCTGGAAGAGATCGCTATTTAGCGATAAGACCTCCCAATTGAACACTAATGTTAAATTATTGTATTTCACTGTGATTCTTTTTGTGGTGTTCAATAAAGCATACATCTATTTATCTATCTATATTGGAAATAGTATGGAGTTTTTTAATTGGTTCGTTAAACAGGTGAAATCTATTGAAGAGTGTTTAAATTCCATTGAACTTGTTATAGATTTCACCTTCACGAAACGAACACGGCTTGCTTAAACCATAAGAATTAACTAAAATTAAAGACAATACTATAAGGAATGTTAATAGAAGGTAAACTGTAAAAAAACTAAAGGATACAAAAAAAAAGGAAACGAGGTAATACTAAAGTAAATTACTCTTAAGGGAACATCTAAATGAGGCCACATGGATGAATATTATTGTTCATGATGGTTACAGGTGACTTACCTCTATAAAAATATTCTTAATTGGCGACACGTCTTTATTGATAAGGTGGTACTTGGCCTTGACCAAAACCTCTCACTTATCAAATAGAAACTGTAATACGAGTATCCTAAATTTTTCTGGCATGGTATCGAACCAAGGAGATTATTTAATCTCACCAAAGACTAAGAGAGATTCTCACAGCTTATGTAATCGAAAAGGAACAGAAAGAAGAAGAAAAACTTAGTTCTGCTGCATTTGCTGTTAGAAAAGTTAGACAATACACTGTTGTAAAATACAATGTTGAAACTGCCAAAATGGTGTATTTCGCTTATTTTCGTAGCATTATGTCTTACGGCATACTGTTATTGGGTAGGGCGGCGGACGTTAAAACTATATTTATTTTACAAAAAAGAGTAATACGGGCAATATATCAATTAGGATCTCGTGCTTCTCTAAGAGATAAATTTAAAGAAACATCAATTCTCACAGTACCATCGCAATATATATTTATACAGAAAGAAAAGTGAAATACACAATTTTAATACAAGAAATAAAAACTTGTAATTTCATATTTTAGAGTGAAGTAGTTTCAGAAATCATTTGTCGGGTTGGGCATACGCATTTTCAATAAGATATCTCAATCAGTTTTAGATTTGCCTCCACATAATTTTATGAAATATGTCAAAAACATCCTTTTACAAGAGGCATATTATAATGTTGAAGATTATTTAAGCGACAGAAATGTTTGGAATTGATTTCAGTTGCTCACAGAAGAAAAATATTACTTATTGTAACATACACAGATATTTTTAAAAAAGTAACCGTTGAGTTTCTTGCCGGTTTCTTCTCAGCGGATTTAACTTTCCGAACTGGTGGTAGATTTGTTATCAACGGACAGACTACTTACGATTCAAAAGTGCTTTTTGAGCCTACTTGAATAAAGAATAATTTGATTTTAAATGTCTTAATTAAAATTGGAGTATTTATTTGTTATTTCAAATCAACAGCATCCCTTAAACTTATATGAAAGTTTATAAGGTACTTGTAGCAAAAATATACATTGACATTATTGTACATGTGTCTGTATTTTCGTGCCTTCTTTTCTCTGAAATTATTGGACTAGCAATGCCCTAGGTTTCATCTGCGTAGATACCGATTTGGTGGACTACAGATTTATTTTCGTTAACATAAAAGTTCTATTTCACTTAGTTTTTAATTATTTCCTTTCAGATTATTAGATACGCACTGAAATTCATAATATAATCAATATACAGATTTTACTTTACAACGAATATATATCTAAGTAATACATTTTTAAATTAGCAAATTTAAAAATGCTCTACAGGTATTGAAAATTCTTGATTTAAGGAGGCAATAAAAGACTATTTAAATCGCTCCAGTAATTATTAGCTTGATAAAAAAAATCGTATAGGTATGTTGGTGAGTATCGTTAGTATGCAGCTAGGCAGTTAACATAATGACAGTTCACTGCGTATATATATTAGAAAACTTGTTGTATGTACATATAAACATTGATTCTTTTAAAAAAAAGAGTTAATGTACATCATATAACTTACGTAACCAAAACAAACTTGTTATAAATTCTAGTAGGCTGCATAATATTAACAACTCATTTAAGAGTAACTGTATATGTTTCTATAATAAACTAATAAATAAATTCAAAGTCTTTGTTAAAAGAAAGTTGATAGAAAAATCGTATTATAAGTTGCAAGATTACCTAGACGATAGAAACGCTTGGGTGTGAAGGAATTGCTCTAATTTTAATTAAAATATAGTAAACTAATATGATATTGTAATGATGATGGTAACAAAAAATATACCTGACTGAGTTTTTTGTGGGTTCTTCTCAGACCAGGGCACGAAGGAACCCTCGTAACTTTAGATTTAAAGCCGTTCTTGAGTACCATCATCAGACGTATATCAGAATCAGAGTGTGAAAAAAAATATAATTTGACGATTCAAAAGTGCTGTAATATGCCTACTTGAATAAAGATATTTTTGATTTGATTTGATTACGACTTTTTAACGCAGTAATCGTTAAAAAGAGTTTATAGTAAAACTGTTTTCGTAGAACACTTGTTTGCAATCTGTATACTGGACTTCGTTTACATCGTTTTGATATTCCGCCGTCAAATGGGATTCATTCAGGAGAATAATATTTATCTTACACACAAGAGCTTTCAAATATTTATATTACGGACGCTTATATTTAAGCTAACATTAAACATTATGTCAAAATCCAAATGAAAATTGATTTTATTTAAATAACCAGCGCTATCATTATCTGAAGTTATAAAATGATGTGGTTTAGTAAACGGATACATTTCAACCTTCAAAGATCTTTTATTTACATTCCCATTCTTTTGTATTTCAAATATGTTAAAGAGAAAGGAGGCTGTGCCCAGCTGTAGGACGTAAATGGGCTGCTACTTACCTTACCTTATGTTTATGGGTTTCAGATTAGAAGCATATTTTCTTTATTTTGTGGACAAGCTGATTTAAGGAGAGGCTTTCGATTTATATCTAATCTATTGGATTAACATAGTATAACTTTCATAGCTAAAAGATTATTGCGCTTTTATAGAATTAGAAAAGGCCTATGAGGAATGAACTGTGGTCAACGTTGTCTACGTATGGGATGGGCAGTAATCTGATTCAAGCATTGAAGTCTCTGTATGAGGGTTCTAGTGCTTGTGTCAGAATAAATGGGGCGTACATGGAGGAGTTTCCAGTCGAAAGAGGTGTTCCACAGGGGTGTGTTGCGTCACCATGGCTATTCAACCTATTCATGGATAACTGTTTGACAGATTTAAAAGAAAGTATGTATGGGTTAAGAACAAATGAATTACTCATCAAATGTTTACTCTACGCTGATGATCAAGTAATACTTGCAACGTCTGCTAATGAGCTACAGGAGATGGTAAATATTACGATAAAGGCTTTCAAAAGGAAAGGAATTAAAGTGAATGTAAACAAAACGAAAGTTAGGCTTTTGAAAGCGATGAATCTATGATGAATGGTAATATTTTGATAGATGGGAAACAAGTGCAACAGGTGAAAGAATTTGTATACATGGTAAATGGTGCTCTGCACGCCTTTATGGTGTCATAGCCAGATGGTGTCTTAAAGGGCCAGATTTCTGTGTACGCAGGAGTGTTGGTGCCAACATTTATGTATGGTAGTGAAAGTTGAGTATGGCAGAAGATCACAAAAGTAAAATAAATGCGCTAGAGATGAGAGTGATAAGACTGAGTGCCAAAGTAAGAAACAGCGTGAGAAGAGAATGTTGTGGTATAAAAGAAGATGTAGTGACTAAAATTGCGAAAGGTATGCACGTAGATGGTTTGGGCACGTAGAGAGAATGAATGAAAGAAGCGAAGGAGATATGCAAAGATCGTGGCAAATGGAAGGACGTAGTCTCTGCCTACCCCTATTGGAATAAGCCGTGATGTTATGTATGTATGTAAACAACCGATAGCTGCTCTTCCCCTACTTGTCTGGATCGAGTGTGAGTTAATATCGTCCATAGTGGTCTTGCCGTCCATTGTGGTTTATTTGGCCTTCCTATTATTCTTTTTCTATATCTTGAACATCATTCAGTGACCATTTTATCTACTTATTCTCTTTATTACTTATCATGCTCATTCTATGCCTGCTTTAGTTTTAAAAACATTACATCTGCGTTGTACTTCTTATCTTTTCTACAAACAAGTTTTTTGTGTGTGCGTGTGTGTGAGAGAGAGAGAGCATGTATGTATCTGTAAGCATACGTGTGTATATTATATAAAAATGTTTTGATACCCATAATGAATAACTTTCCTTTTTATAAATCTATGAGATATTAAAAGTTTTTTTTAT
>JACTOM010000062.1:604037-638523 GCA_015832385.1 Elymnias hypermnestra
TAAAAGCGGCACTGGCCACAGCGCAAGGATTTGCTGAGTGTGCGTCACCCCAGGTGCATAAGGTTGTCTTGAATGGGGATATAGTGGAGGAGATAAAAGCTGCTGTAGTAACCACGGTAGGTTCTATGATGGATGCCCGCTTTGCTGGAATAGAGGACCGGCTATTACCGGCAAAGGTTCTCCGTCCTCCGCTGGCCAGTGCTAGACAGGAAGGTATGTCTCCGCCTAGTATCCCTTCCGTTGAGTCAACTCGGCCGAAGAAACGGTCTGCTGCAAATCGAGAGGCAGAGTCCATATGTATGGAAAAGCTAGCCGTTCAGAAGGAAAACATAAGCGATGAAATACTCACTCAGCCCAGCCATGCGGACTGAGCGACGGTTACTAAGAAAGGGAAGAAAAAAGGGAACTCCGCTCCTTCTTATTCTCAAAAAAAAAAAGTCAAAAGTTATGAGGTAACAAACATTAAAACAAATACATACGAATTGATAACCTCCTCCTTTTTTTGAAGTCGGTTAAAAAGTGACACCCGACTGAGTTTGTTATTTAACATTGGGAACTTTAGAATAAAAAAACTTGTACATACCTCAATGAAATGTGTTTTATCGGTCCAATTTGATGAACCGTGGCCATGATGAGACTGCTCTTGATTGGAGTGCACAATTTGAGCTGATATTGAGATGAATTATCGATAAAACATCTTAAAAGACATTAATCATATCCTACGCCATTAAAATGTAGTTTTTAAGCTCTTTAGCTAAGTAGTAGCCCATTAACGTCCCACTGCTGGGCACAGGGCTCCTCACTCCGAGGAGAGAGGGTTTTTAGAGCATAGACCCACCACGCTGCTCCACTGCGGATTGGCAGGCATGGTACACAAGTGCACTCTCTATTCCGTCATACTCATAGACCGGTGTGACGGGAATCCGACACGACAGGAGAGAGATCAGGCGCAAGACCGATGGCTTAACATGCTCTCCGAGGCACAGGGGTGTATCACACCGCCAACTTCCCAATTTCGGGCAAATATTGAGAAAATCTTAATAGAAAACTCAATATCGATTTTGATTTGGCCCGACCCGGGACTCGAACCCAGGGCCTCATGTCTGTAGTCGAACATGCTAACCACTACACCAATGAGGCAGTTTAAAGCTCTTTATATAGAGAGAAATTTAAACCATTTCCATGATCTTTTTATAGAAGGGGTTGTACAGTTTGCCGTAAAATATTTATAGTTAAGGAATTAATATTTTAAAAATCTGGTAAAATATCCTGTCAAATATTGAAAATTTCAAGAATATACCATCCTGAAAGTCTGTCTTTTATATAACGCTTCAAATAGAACTTTTGTAAAAGATATTGAAGTGACAACTTACTTAGCATCGTCGTGAAGCTTGTTATGAAGTTGTGTTGGAAGCATTATACAGTGTTTATTATGTTCGTGGTTCTGTTCTGCCAGGTGCACCAGGCAAGCCACCTTTGGAGTAAGTTTTTGGTAATTGACCAAGTTGGGGCTAAGCAGGCACATCGCTGGCGGGGTTGCGAATGTCTGTCAATCGTGTTCTCGTGACCCCGTCTCCGAGTGATGTAGGAGCACCGTTGAGTTTTAGCTAGTATGAGTCCGGCATAACCTGGAACATCGTCCCGAGTATTCCAGGAGTCCCAGCGTTAAAATTGAATCATTACTAAAATCTACAAGTATCCTCTTGCCGAAATTTTACATTCATAGCTTTATGCGGTTGACTATCGGTCCATGTTTTTTTTGTAATTCAGCAATTTGTTCGCGCTTGGATAACGGAAATATAATAGTTGGCCTAGCCCTTACACGGACATTTTGCGTTGAATGCCCCGTAGGTCGAATGACGCTAGTGGCTTTTACATGTTTGTGAAAGTCTACCAAATGTTATAATTTTTGGTTTTGCTAATAGTTAAACTATACAATGTTAACTTTTGTTTATTAAAATAAGACGCTGGTGTAGCGTCCTACTGCACTAAACTTTAAAATAGTGAAAAAAGTCCATCTTGTATTTACAGGCTCATATCTTAAAAATTAAAACATACCTCAAGGGTTTTCATTGTTATTCACATCACTTGAATAATAAAAAACTCAAATAATTACAAATAAACACTGACAAGTAATAAAATACCATAAAAAACTTAACGTCTCTTGACGCGTTACGTATATATATACGTACCGTTAGTAAGGGTCGCTTTGTAACTGAGTTATTTTTTTCTTTGTCTTATATTATCTCTTAGAACAATTACGGAGAAGCGAAATAGATAATACACATTATGACCTATAAAGACCGATTACTGATTGCCCGAGTTGAGACTGTACTATAGTATCATGTCAACTAGTAGTTAACACGGATGGACGGTTATCTTGGAGCCAAAATATCACTTCTATCTCATGTAAATTGCACGTGAAGTGAAGTGAAGGTTAAGAGAGTTACGGATTCTTCAACTAATACTGATGGGCAAAGTTGTTATTAATAGGAATATTGGCCATAAGAAAAACTCAGGCCCAACTATTTTGCTTACATAAAGACAGATTCAAGTAGAAGAAGTAAAGGTCATAAAAATATTAGGCATTATAATCTCAATGTAGGAAGGTCCTGACCCATCGCTATGCAAATTAGAATTCCGTGTGGTGATATGACATTAGTTGATTGCCTACTGCAATATTACACAGTAATTACTCCACTCGACGTGTCCCTTTGTTTATGGTTTATGTGTTTATATACTTTATTATAAGCTGCCTTTCACGGTGTCACACGCGTAGTTCGCGATCGCATACTCCTATTATGAGGAAATTCATATTTAGTGACGAGGATCAGAGATCAAGCCTACTAGGCTTTGATCCAAAAGTGGAAAACTGTTAATAATATTTTCTTTTCAAAAATTCTTATATCACTACACCAAAATGTAGGCAAGAATATGTAACAGATGGAATGATATGTAATGATACTGGAAATAATAAATAATAAATTAATGATAAGGACTTGTTATGTTATGTAAACGAGATAAAGGCAAGTAAAAAGCGCATACTTTAAATTATCCAATATTTTTTTCCATCTTCAATACAGAGGAAGACGTGCTTAAGTGTTTGCTTGGGAATAAGATTTTAAAAGAAAAATGCAATTTAAAATTGCCTGAGGAGAAAATGAAAAACAATCCATGAACATTGAAACACAATATATATTATGGATCTAATTGTAATATTTTTTAAATTACAAAATAAGATCGAATAATAGAGACTTGTGAAGAACTATTGATATTTTTTATTGAAGTGAAACTTTTTAGGTTGAGGGTAAAATTTTTACGGATGGAACGCGTGATTAGCGTCACGAAGATGTGCAGTGTTTCAAGATTAGTTAGTTTTAATATTTACAAGTAACATATGGCATTTCAATGTGCCACTCGTCATCTCATAATTTAATGTACTGCTTTTTATAAAATATAAAATAAAAATATTTAATTCGTAAAAATTTTTCTAAATTTTAGTTTAAAAAAAATATTTATTAATTGTTTCTAATATTGACAAAAAGCGTGGTATTTTCATGGACAATTCGTCATTTGAGATTTCAATATATTACTTGTATTAATATTTTAATGACAATTAAATTCATTGAATTCCTAACATATCTTCCTTTTTTCCTCCCTCTGTGTTTCGAAAATCTAATGTTTTAGATTTGTATAAATATAAACAGGACTAAAAAAATTATTTGCCAAAGAAGTCTCATTTCTGACATGTGTACTTTGTACACACGCATTTTTCATTTTTTTGTTTAAGATTTAATGATTTATCTTCAAGAGATCGTTTTATTTATCGATATAATATTCATTAACAGCGTTTTCAATGAAACCTCTCAGGTGGTTTGACTTTTTCCGACATTTAGGAAAATTATGGTTATCTGTAACATAAAAATGAATCGCAAAATATGTTGGTAAGGGCGTCACTCAACACCGCCTGGGTCTATTTTGCCAATTCTTTTTTTAAAATGTTCGTTGAAGTCCAAGGATGGTTTTACTGCGAGAAAAGTTCGAATAATTCCAGGAGAAAACCCTAAAAACAGTCTTTTTCTGTTTCTCATACAAACATTTTTTAACTAAAATGTCAAGTACTCACTGTTGTCTAAGCAATATAGGTGTGTTCCTGACGTCAAAGAGTCCAATTTTCACTTAATTACCGCTGCACAAAGTTCAAATTCAATTGAAGAGTCACAACCCGACCAAATTGAATAGTCACAAAATGTAAGAGCTCAAACTGTAGTCTGCCACATTCCAAATCTTTTTGACAGAACGAAGTCTGTCAGCTCTGGTAGTATATGAATAAATTTATAGAAAACCTGGACAAATTGTATAACCTTTCTCACTAATTACTCTATATAATAAATGAAACCGTATGAAAATAGGTATAATAGTTCTTTTAGGGTACTGCGTAAAGGCAGGCAGAGCTTTTTCGTCTTTGCTATGATACAAAAAGAAGCTTTTTATGTATGTCGTCATAGCTATAGACTTATGGGTGATTATATTAGACTGTACTAGTTACAAGCAACTACATTTTTTATATATTACAAAATAAAGGCTGAAAATTGTTTGTTTTTTAGCTATTAAATTTAATTGCGGTAGTAAAAGCATTACGCAAACGTAGCGTCGTCATCAGTGCACTCTCGTCCACAAGTGTTGAGCGTTTCATCGTGTATACTCTTTTGAAATCCCAATTGCTTCGTTCCATTTTCCCGTTTAATTCCGCACTACATTCATGAGAAATTCAATTTGCATCCTTGCTACGTGAATGATCAATACAATTTCATTTAACAATATTATTTTCAATTCTAATTAAACCTATATGAAACAAAATATTCACTGCCACGTTTGTCTATTGGTATAATTATTGGGTATAGATATTTTTATCGCTGATACATGTTTTATGAACACCAGATAATGTATAAACCTTCAACCTGGAATGTGATAATCGCTAGCTGAACTAGGATACTCACTAAAACCCATTGAGACCTTCTTTATCAAGAATTGGGGGGCTAAATGTTCACTGACGTACTCTAGTACTCTTGGATGAATCCAGCTCAAAGGATTAGTTCAGGTGGAGCACACAGGTAAAATTGGGCCCCTGGGTGGTCCCATCTTCCTATTTCTAGTACCTCCTTCTGCAGGATGACTGCCTTGCAGAAGGAGCCACATTTAATACCCAAAAAAATGAAAAGAACACAGTGTTAAAAGAAGTTGTTACTTTTAAAATATTGACTCTATTCCATTAAGACTTACTTTACTCTTCAGTCCATCATTTCTACGTATAAAGATTCAATTTACATTCCAGACTCTGTTATTTTAATTTCGATGAGTTTCAAGCTAGGTTATCGTTTATTTTTAATCATTATTAATTATTTATTAAAACATGATGCTTAAAAATGTATCATTAGTACAACAAGCTATACAGTAAGGAATAATTTATCTTTGAAAAACGGTCTTACAAAATAAGATTTATATACTTGACTCTTTATACATAGGGGACGTTGAAATGTCTAGATCGAAATAAGACCTCGCTTAAGTTGAAAGATACTAGAGCGTCACGTAAAACAAACAATAAATGCTACAAAGGAACTTATTACACGACCAATATAAAAGGTTTTTCAGCTTAATGTTGAATCAAATAAATTTCAAGGATTCTGTTTCCATATTCCGTTATAAGGACGTGAGTTACAATACCACTTCAGCTTTTCCATTAGAGAAAGGAAAATAGCGTATTCTTTTTTATCATATCTTTGTTTTTTCAATTTGTGTTGTTGATATAATTAGGTTTTCTGCTTAAAATCCACATTTATTTTATTATAAGTCAACCGCAAATAGTTTTGTAGATTTCTTAAGTAAGTCGGTGTATTTAATGGTCTGTGTACATCTTTCTAGTGAAACTAGATTAGAACAAATGTATTGAATGATTTCAAAGCTTATAACGGACATAAATAGACTCATTTTTTGTTACGCACATGAGTGATGTAGACTCAGACGTAAACGTAGATACAGGTGCACACGCATACGCTACTCAGGCTCAGATACAGACCCAGAATCCTACATAGACCCAGACGCAGACTCCTGCACAGACGTAGACGCCGATGTAGACGCAGACGTAGAGGTAGACGTAGATGCATACACTACTCAGACTCAGACGCAAACGGAGACGCAGACGTAGACGTAGACGATACTCAGACTCAGATGCAGACTAAGACCTAGACGCAGACTCATACACACACGCAGGTACAGACACATGCATAGGTACATAGATAGATAAAGCTGTAAAAAAAGATGCAGATACAGTTATAACAATGTAAAAGTAAATTCTAAATCTTAAACATCTTGAAATTGTAAATCTAATTTAGTAAGTATTTATTCTGTACAGATTAATGCGTATATTAGGCACAGCAACAGTAACTTAACATTAACATGTAAATATTACCAGGAAGCAGAGAGATTTACATAACTTCATGTGTATTGTAATTGAAGTTAATTGACGGTGCCTTAATAGTGTCTTAGAAATTGAATTTGCAAATATTTAAATTGTTAGGTAAATTATGCCACCCAAGAATTCGTCTGCAAATATATTAGAAAGTTGCGTAAAAATTCCTGCGATTTGCATACCATTTTATCATTAAATAGAATAAAAATTTTGCTTAAGTAAAAGCAATATTTTACTATATATTGAGTTAAAATTGACGAATATATATCTAATATTTCTTTATAATAAGATTTTCTTTAATAAGCACTGATGTTTATTACAAATTTTATGTTAATTTTTTTTATAATTATTAAAAAATTGTGTCTGTACTTATTATGTACACGCGTTAGAAGTTATATTTGGCGTAACAAGATAAAAATATTTTCAAAAACAAAAATGTTGATTATAGCTAACTTCAGGGTGTCGGTTTTTTGTGACGGTGTGCACGAGTATCGCAAAAAATTACTCTCATCATTTTTCCTTAACGCGCCAAAAGAAGTATAACTTCAAAAAGAATTAATTGTATTTATAATATTAATAGTAAGTAAGTAAGTAGCAGCCCATTAACATCCCACTGCTGGGCACAGGCCTCCTCACTCCGAAGAGAGAGGGTTTTTAGAGCATAGACCCACCACGCTGCTCCACGGCGGATTGGCAGGCATAGTACACAAGTGCACTCTCTATTCCTTCACTCTCATAGTCCGGTGTGACGGTAATCCGACACAACCGGAAAGAGATCGGGCGCAGGACCGACGGCTTAACGTGCTCTCCGAGGCACGGGGGTGGATTACACCGCCAACTTCCCAACTTCAGGCAAATATTGAGAAAATCTTAATAGAAAACTCAATATTGATTTTTGAATTGGCCCGACCCGGGACTCGAACCCAGGACCTCATGTCTGTAGTCGAACACGCTAACCACTAGACCAATGAGGCAATAATATTAATAATATAATTACAATTAGGTTAAAAGCGTGTAATGTTGATTCAACCGTGTCGGATTGCCAATGTCCTATGATAGATGAAGAAAAAAGCAATTGTTTTAGCGCATGACTCAGTATGCCTACCAACCCCAGGTGGAGCAGCGTGGTGGATCTATGCTCTAAAAACTCCTCTCCTCAAGGCTGTTTGTGTTCCAGAGTCGATGTTATTCAGAAAAATAATCTCCGTTTCTCGTGTTGTATAAATCCAAAGGCTTACTTTTATATAAGCATTTTACTTTTATTCATTCATTCTATATACAAATTTTCTATATGTTATATATATAAATATAAATATATATATATATACATATATATATGTATATATTCTAAACTTTCCAACACTTTCCGGAGAATGGCGAATAGATTAGTCAGTAATTGTAAAGTTGTCACTGACGTATTAATTATGTATTATCTATTTATTTAGTATTTACTGTACATACTTTATTTTTATTTTTGTTTGGTTTCTTTCTGTTTTTGTTTGTTTGTGTCTGTTCGGGTCTCCGCTGGAAACCAGCGTTGGGACGAAACCCCAACAATCGTTGAGCAGTGTTTACCTTTTTCGGTATCACAGTTTTTCTGCGGCTACTTTACTTGTATTATGTTAGCATACATATATAATTATTTTAACTGTAATTAAGTGTGATGTTAAAAATAAAAGGTTATATATTTATTTAGAAAAGCATTTTGGAGTGTTTTTTCAAAGTAAAAAGTGATTGAGTAAAGTATAAACTCAACAGATACTTCTCGCGTAACGCGTAACGAAAATTTTTCCTTACCATGCCATTTCACTTCAAAAAAACCTCACTAAATCGACTAAAACAAATGTCGGCTCTAATTCTAGCTCGGAATGCATGTAGAATGAAAAAAAACTGCACGTCAATGTCAACTGCGAGAACAGAAGTGCAGTAATTACTCGTAGATTCCGGTGTTTTGTTGGACATAAAAGTCCTCGCCTTTCGTAACGTGGCCATTTAAAAACCGCACTCTTTTCATGAAATTGGTTGCGAGAATAGCGTAGATTTACACTAATTTAAAGAAAAGTGACACTTTAATGTGTAATATAAGACTTTTAAAGACCCACAACTGGGCATAGAGAAGCCACGATGGCCTAATAGTGAGAGAAATCGCCGATTCAAATCCAAAGCAGGCATCGTTAAGATGCTTTTTAACAGACTTCAATAAAAGGATGAGGTTATCAATTTGCCTGTATTTTTTTGTCTGTTACCTCATATCTGCCGACTGGGTGAACCGATTTTGGTGATTCTTTTTTATATGAAAGGTGCTTGTCGTAGGGTACCATTGATAGTCCAGTTTTGATGATGGCATCCATGAGAGAACTGTATAAGTCTTAAATTAACTATAACTCAAGATTAGGTCAGCCGATTTCGATGATTCTTTTTTTATTGGAAAGGGTTGTTTAATGATAGTTTGGTTAGGCTTTGATCATAGGATCCCTGACAAAGTACCGGAACTCTTTAATTCTTATGTGCAAATTAACGATACTCGGCAGAATCTTTTTTAGAATATCCGGATATTTGATTCACCTTCGTACCATTATACGTTAATACCTATAACATAACCGTTTTCGTAATTGCTGGCAGGTTGGTGCTTGAATGTGATCTAATTGTCTTACCAGGTATCGAACCTGGTCTAGTATTAGTGAAGTAAGTTATTATAACAAAAATTCGCTAGCGGTGATCAAAATGTTTGAAAATGTTTTCTTATTGTACAAGCCATATTGTATGTTCAAGACAGCGCCTTAATTACTTTCTACAACCCCTGTATTATACGAGCAAGGCATACTGTGGTAATTTATTTACTATATACAGAAAGTCTATAATAACAAATAAATTTGGAATGTCTGTTTGTAATTTCCAATTAAAAGGATTTCAGTTAAGGCTTTTGAAAGACATATGACATTTGAACCCCAGCACCTGGATAAAGAAGGTTTCGCTGGGTTTTAGTGTGTTTTAGGCCTCCCCCCTCATAGAAGAGAGGGTTATTTGAGGATTAGCCCAGCACGCTGCTCTACTGCGAGTTGGCAGACATAGTACTCAAGTGCACTCTCTATTCCTTCACTCTCATAGTCCAATGTGACGGGAATCCAACACGATTAGGCATAGGACCGATGGCTTAACGTGCTCTCCAAAGCACGGGGTGGAGCACACCGAATACTATTGGCAACTCATGTCTGTAGCCGAACTTGCTTGCCAATAGACAAATGAGGCAGCAAGAATTTTATATATAAAGACGCATCTAGATATTTATACCACGTATATTCTAGTTTGAGTTATAAATTTATTGGCTCTACATAATCTGAGAATGTGAAAGCCTACGTATTACGTATGCTGTCAACAACCCTGGAACGGAGGCGACTCTATTTCTCACGAGACATATAATTTATGAACCAAATAATATAGTGCTATGAGATATTGGAAACGTGATACAAATAATTTTCAATCTGCGTAATATTTTAAATGAGATTCACTCACAATGTTAACAAATAAATATTTTTTTATATATTATGCTATTATTTAGTGAAGTAATTCACACGACGTATACATGATTTTAATTTGCTGACAAAGTCGCGCTTGGCTGTAGCAGCACCTGATAGGAAGTGATGATACAGTCTAAGAGGGAAGGTAAGAGGTAATTTTACTTCATATGGTTTCCACACAGAAAATATTTTGCATGTCTTAGCAGATAGGGTCGTAAATAATGGCATTTGTTTCAAAATTATTAAATATATATATGATTTATTTATATATCCGTAATTATCTTCATTTATAAACCAAAAAGAGCCAAACACACAATTTTAACACAAGGTATAAAAACAAACTTGCATTGCCATATTTAAGGTTCAGAAATCATTTGTTGGGTTGAGCATACGCATTATTAATAAGATACCCGAATCGCTTTTGGGATTACCTCTCTCATATTTAAAGGAGTTACTGTTGAGTTTCTTGGCGATTTCTTCTCAATGGAATCAAGTTTCCTTACCGGTGGTAGATTTTTTACCAACAGACAGACTACTGACGATTCAAATGTGCTTTTTGAGCTTAATTGTTTAAAGAAAATGTTGATATTTTATTAAAATCCTCCGTCCTCTGTCTTTATGTTCATCTGCCATAAACACAAAAATTACTGAACGGATTTTCATGTAAATTACATTATTAGATAGAGTGGTTCTTGGGAAAGGTTAAGGTTCATAATTTGTTAAGGTTTTGTGAGAATTAGTTAAAATATAATGATAATTATCGGAAATGTCGAAAAATTGGTATGGTACCTGTAATCGAAAACACTGCCTTTTGATACACAATTAAATAATGTGTGGTAAAATATTCTTCCTAGATCTGATAATCTGAAAAGTACAGTTGTAGATATATCTATATTTAAAAAAGATATCAATCTATCCATTTCATCTTCTAAAAGAATTGCCACTTGCGATGCTGCAATGTACAGTGAAAAGTTATTGAGACAAATACTGATCCTCACTATATTGTTAGCGATCATGATTTTTATATCAGTGAAACGTTTACGTTTAACCGGAGGCATACCTCCGGTTTAACGCGGTCCGGAAATTCTCAAATTTAAGAAGTCGTCGTTTTCATGACGACTGTGATTAGTGCACTTATTATTTTTGACTGGGGCAATTATTATGAGTGGGGCGTTTGGTATAAGTGGAGTAGCATAGGGGAATGAAGTTGTATTGGCCTAGTGACAGGTCTTAGTTTGTATCAACGTTAGTATCGTGTTTTAAGTCATTTAAAGTACGAATATAATAATGAAGAATATGAGAATAGTATTACTTAACCTGCAAAATTAGTGAGCGACTGTAAAAATAATAATACTTCAATTGTTTCCTTCGGGAATTGTTGAGAGGACATCGACAGCTTGATTTTCGGTTTTCGGGGTCCACACCTTTTTACGTCATTCACCATTTTGGATTTAAGGATGATATTTTTGCTTACTCGCTTATTTTCAACTTTACGCAATAAAATATTAATAATGAAACTTATTCGGAATTCAATTTACTACGATTTTGATTCTTATTAATACTTTCTTTGGATGAGTATTTTTCGATTTATAACCCAAAAACTTTTTATTAAGTCAAAAACTGGTTATTTTCAATTTTTTAGTGCTTTTTTATTATTTCCGTAAGATGTATATTTATTAACCAGACCAGAACAGAGAGAGTGAAAATCTTATTATTAATATATCCCGTATATTTTCGATATAACACGAAATATTATAACAACCTAAATTGTCATATGCAACTAAGTTTGGTGCAATTATGATCTGTATACTCAATTTTGACGTGAACTAAATCGAAGTTATATATTTTCGTATTAAATAAACTACATGAATACATGTTCAATTACAAGTGAAGTTGAAAGTGTTCGTACAACACTTGTATTGGACTCGCAGGACTCAACAAATTCAATGCGGTTTGAATTTACCGAACAAATTGAATACCATTGTCGTATAATGCAACCCGTATTGGCTGTGGAAGCCCGCTCTGAAAAACTGTAACACGATCCTGTTGAAAAGAGACTTGGAGAATACATTTTAATGTGCCTACATGAAGAATGAAACATTAAATTAACAAATAACTATCCTTTTTGTGGGTTATTTTCCAGGATGACATATTTCTCGCTACTGAATTTCAGGATAAGGGTCAGTTCAAAAAATAAGACTTAACAGGTTGAAAAGAGAAAGGGTCACGTAAAGCAAACTGTCCTTGCTGCCCAATAAGATCACTGCAAATAAACCCTTTTAAAATAAACGATGAACCCAAGAGTATAAACAACGGAAATGCCTGAAGTCTTACTTGAGATTTGTCTGACTTCGCATAAAATGAAAATGGACAACCATGAAGTATCTTGATGTGTGTGTAATGTAGACTAAAGTAACTCCCAACTTGTATTTTTGTTGAATACGATCTTATATCTATTTTTTACGCTGGGAAATGGTTTTACGCGACCCATCCACGAGGTCAGGGAGTGTGGGATTCACTAGCTTAGCCACAATACCCACTAAAACCCAGCGACACCCTGGTGATATAGGTTCCGTTACGCATTTGCACTAACACTTCCGTTAGCAATCGGCAAAGAGTAGTTTAAGGAGGAGGCAAGAGGCGTTCAAAAAGACGCCTCCTGCCACCTGGCCTCCACTTTCAAATGGGCGGGGCATCAGCAGCACTTTTCCTTTCCCTCCCTCCTCCTTTAACGAGATGACAGCCTTGCAGAAGGTGGCAACTGCATTCCATTCTACTTCACTGCAAATGATGTTGCCGATCCGATACCGCATATTCTGCCAGTGTGATCCGCTGTATCAACGGACGCACGACACTGATGGCAGACTATTGAATATTCACGAGACGCTATCTGATGCAAGTATATACCGAAACATCCATGTCCGGTCAGCACCTGCACCAGTCTGAAAGGAAGTGATCAGTGCTGCCTAGATACCCTGAGTACTAGACGTGGACGATTCGCTAACACCGTGTGTACACACCCGCACTTAAGGATTCGAGCTCCCACTTCCATGTCGACATGAGCATAGCCCTAACCCTTCAGACCTTGTCTAAATCAAGACACTCGTCTCCCGCTTTCCCGGTAAACCTGCACTGGTAATTGCCGCAATGATATACGCCTGTAACTCCCATGGGGGGCCAAAAGAGTGGCCATTACCCAGGACACTGTACGGTACGCTCATATTCCACTGATCGCTATTATACTTTGCACACGATCTAACACCTAATCTGTAGGAAAACTTTAGTTTGGTTTATAATATACTGGCTGCTACATTTAAACATAGGTTTTAAAGAACAGCTACATCAATTTTTTTTTTGGATGCTTATTTTTTTCTTAATGATTTGTTAATATCTGTATGCTATTTGTTTATTCACTCTTCCCTTAGTTGTTTAATTAGTTTTAGTTTATACCTTTAGTTATAAATACCTACAAATGTTATTTTGTCTTTTGTACCTTTTTTTCGACTGTGTTTTATTTTTTCAATTTAATGTGCGTGTGTGTGAGTTTTTATTAAAAATGATGTTGCGGCGGAAATACAACAAATAGGAGCAATCTGAAAATCAGTGTTGTGGCGACGCAGCATTTAGCTGAGTTGGCTCCCGTTAGCTATGTTGTTGTAAATTTCGTTTGTTTTATATTTAATTGTGTATTATGTTTTATTGTACAACAATTAAGAAAGCAATAAATGTTTTTATTATTATTTTATGCTGAACAAAACGTACAGCCTGCCAACCACCGAGCCTCTGCTTCCCAAATCTCGCAAATCTTCTAAAATGCCCAATTTCATGAAATGCTGAAAGTGTAGTTTTGATCTTCATAAAAAATACAACGTATGTATTTAATGGGATAAAACTTCACTGTATTTTTTTATATGTAAAAGATAAGCACCTTTTAGCGTTATTTTTTACAGATAAATATATATTATTTCAGACTTTTTTATCGATCTTTTCAAGATATACAATTTTGTAGTACATTAGTTTGATCTATCTCATAAGGTTTGCTTTTTAAACGCATTAATTTTTGTCACGGTATGACATTGTATTTAATTTAATTGCGTTTTCACATACATATTGAAAAAGTTGTTAATAATGCATTTCGTCTTTTAGGTTTTATTTTACGTAACTGCAAAAACTTTAATAATCCTTGGACTAAAGTTATTTTATATAATTCTTTCGTAAGATCTCGTTTAGAATATGGGACCGTCGCTTGGAGTCCACATTATAAAGTACACATTAAGCACATAGAAAGGGTCCAAAAAATGACCATCTTCCCAAAATGCAATCTCTTAGCAATCGAAGATAGTTGTTAGATATCACGTTCTTTTTTAAGCTCATTAATGGAATCCTGGATACGCCGGAACTCCTCTCCAAAATTAATTATCATCTTCTGTACTATAATATGTATTTATTACTGGAAATTTCATAAAAATCCTTTGAATAGTTTAATTGCTTTGGCTCCAATAGCTGCGTAAACGTCCTTGGCATAATCATACGAATACTTGCTTCAACAATAGTGCCCAGGTTTGCATTTCTGTCTTCATCGATCGATTTTTGTTCTGATTTGCTTTGTTAGTTTAACGAGAGGCTTCGGCTGTGGCTATTTGCTTCGCTACCAATAAATACGTGCTGCCAATCAAAAAAAAATCACATCTCGATACTGAAAATTTTAAAAGGAACATTACCTATATCTTCCAGCAAAAGAAGTTTACTAAATACGAATTTTCTTGTAATTCCAAGAGTCCTTATGGGAGGAATAGCTATTATAAAATAATATTCAACGGTCAGTTAAACGAAAAACAAATAGAAATTTATTTTAAATCCAATTTGTCATTCTAAAAGAAGTCATTATGTGTTGTATCCGCAAAATAGGTGTTTGCTCGCATTCATTCACTTTTAAATTTGATTACTTCGTACCGTTCGACTATTTTTTTTGTGGACGCTGACGTACGAAATTAATTGCAATTCACAGTTTCAACCAATGGGAATGTTTTCATCCAAATTATGCTTCATTTTGGTAATAAAATCTGTTCTATATATAATTGCTTCAACTGTGTTAGAGATCACTTTTATTATATTTATTAGATTAGTATTGTATTACTACATTAATGTCTGTCTCAAGTTTAATTACAAATTCTGTTTGATATTCAATAATTGTTTTAACGTCGACTGGTTTTGTGAATAGGGAGTTCTAAAAGGGGAAATAATTAATGGTAGCGCAGCAGAGCAAGATATATTCTATTTATGGCACGGGAAAAGTAAAGTGTAAGATATACTCATGAAGAATTGGAAAATAGTATTACTTATCTTGCCATATTTATTGAGTTCGTTAATAATAGTAATAGAAAATTCATCATAAAGTGGAGGGAGGATCTTGAGTCCCCTGTAGCAAGTGAGGCGACAGTGAAGTCGACTTCTGCTGTAACAGTAGCTAACCGGGAGACATGGAATGCTCTTAAATAAACTGGTGCAAGAGCTCACTGGACATGGTTGTTTCGGGTACCTGCATCAAATTGCTGGTCGGAAGAAATAGCACTTCTGTCACAAGTGTAGTATCCTCATCGTCGTTTCAACCGATGGACGTCCACGGCTGGATAAAGATCTCACGGAATGACATCCACAAGGCCCGATCTTGCGCCGCCTGGCTCTAGCGGCTACCGGCGACCCTCTTTTTGTCGTCGGTCCACCTTGTGGGGGGGGTTTTCCTACACTGCGCCGTCCGGTGCGGGGTCGCCACTCCAGTACCTTCGGACCCCAACGTCCATCGGTCCTTCGGACTATGTGCCCCGCCCCTAAGGAAGTGGCAATCCACTTCAGGTCACGTAGAGAAACTCCGAGCATAGCTCTCTTCATCGCACGCCGAGTGACTCTGAGCTTCCGCATGAGGCCCATAGTCAGCGACCACGTCTCAGAACCGTAGGTCATCACTGGCAACACGCACTGTTCGAAGTCTTTGGTCTTCAGGCACTGCGGATTATCGGACGAAAATATCGTCATCATCACAAAGTAAATACTGTGACGGCATGTCTGGTGAAACGATCACTGCGGCAAGTACTGGTTTCCTGGTGGACCTGTCGTTAACCAACAGCTGCAATGATCTCTAGAAAATCTGGTTGAAAAAGGTCAAATGGGAAGTTAAAGGGCAGCCTCAGACTGCTCCCAGCCTTTTGAACGTTGATGCGGTTTCATCTTGGACACCATATTGAAATGCGGAATCAGTCTGTAAATGATTCCTACACTCTCGATTGTATAAAAACCATCGGACACTTTTGGAACACTTCTGCCACCTTTGGGCTAGTGCACCCCAATTACAACTCCTTCCATTTGACCGGATACAAAGTCGAGCAATTCGAATTGTCGACTATCCTCAATTGACCAATATACCAGAGACTAGATTACCGAGGAACCATTACTTACCTTTAAGTATCCTATAGGATCTATTATGAGGAGTCTTCAGATGAATTATTCAAGTAAGTACAGCCTACACTATGCTAGGACCGATCAACTCGTCATAGAAATAAATTCCACCACATACTCCGAAGGGCACTCACTGGGAGTTAGTTTGCAAAATGTGGAACCAATTTACATCAGCGGTGTTTCCCCAAGACATGCAATAGTTTAAGGATTATTTTGCCTGCCACATGCTAGGCAGTTCCCCTGTTGCTGTAGATGGCACTTATCATGAAGTGACCCGCCAGCTCGTCTATCTGTCGTAATTATACGAAAAATAATACATATACCAAATCAATAACAAAGATAGCGTTCTAAAATGTAACATACGAAACGTAACTCTCTCTCTTTATATCTTCAGTAACATATAATTGTCTCTTAACGTCCGTTCGCCTTCACCGAACGCTCGTAACGCTCTCGTCACGCATTCACCAGCTTACTTCCGAAGTCAAATTCAAATATTTGTTATTTATACTAGACTCTTTATACGTAGACGTCAGTCGATATTTAAACTAATAGTAGGGGCCGGAAGAGTGTTAATAAGTAGAAAATATAAGAAACTAGTGCAGCGAGGAAAATAACACACAGATATAAAATTAAAGCTTTTTTATAATTGCATGTAATTCATGCGGATGAACTGTGGGTTTTCTGTTTTATCATGAAAAGGAAACAGTTATATTTTTCTGGAAAAATCTGCGATTATGAAATTTTAAACTTTCCTTTCATTAACTAAGTAAAACTTTTCTGCACTAACAGAGCTGTTACATTTACATAAATTATTACATTTTTAATTTACACTTCACGGCAGAAGTAATTAGTTAGTGATTTTTTGAAGTGAAAATTCTTTAGGGTTAAATCGCGTGATTAGCGTCACGAAGATGTGCAGCGTTTTTTATGCTAATTCGTTGGAAGGCTAGGTAGTTTTAATATTTACAAATAAAATTTTGCATTTTAATTTACCACTCGTCATTTAATAATTTAATATACTATTTTTCATATTACATAAAATAAAAATATTTTATAATTTTTTTTTCTACAATTTTAATTCTAAATCAAAATTGAATTAATAATATCTAAGATTGACAAGAAACACGTAGCATTTTTGAGACTGCAATAAATTATTTGTATTAACTTTCGACACTTTTGATAATTTAATGACAATTAAATTTATTAAATTCTCGTTTCTTCCTTTTTCTCCCCCTCAAAGTCTCGGAAATCTAATGTTTTAGATTTGTATAAATATAAACAAGACTTAAAAATTAGTCAGCCAAAGAAATTTCACTCCTGACGTGTGTACTTTGTACGCACGCACTTTTATTTTTTATTGTATACTGCTGTTCTTCGCGGCATTACCCATGTAATTCCTGATGTTTTTCTTTTCCGAAACACCCAATTGCTCAACTTCATATATAATAAACTATCTGAACCTGCGACTTCGTCTGCGTGGACTGTTTATTAGGTAGCAATTTCATTTATTTAGGCTAATAGTTTTACAAATAGAAAACATGACCTGTACTCAGCAAAAGGAATATTCCTACCAAATTTCAAGTCTCTACGACTTATGGTTCCAGAAATATTGTGATGAGTCAATAGTTAATTAGACATCTCTTATATATATGTCGGAGACTAAGAGAAAAAAAACATAAGGCATAAGGGCGTAAGGTTCTCTGCTGACAACGACATTAATGGCATCCATAATTTCCATACTGTGGGCGTTGGTGAAACCAAACACTTAAATAAATAAATAAAAAATCATTTATTTGGGATAAACAAGTAACAAGATGTATGATACAAGATACAAGTAAAAATAACAGAAAAAAATAAAACTAAAACTAAAAATATAAAAAGTAAACCACAAGTAGCGTTCGGACCGCCTCGGCCTGTTGACGTATTTTATGACTATACTAAGTAAACTACAATATAGCCTTATATACTAACTAAACTACAATATTTTAAAACTATTCATACGGTTACGTTAAACTAAATCTAGTCTTAAACTTAAAGAATTGAAAAATAAGTATATAACAATATACTACCTAACACTATAAAGAATATTATTCAATTCCCCGCCAAGACCGCCAGAGAGTATAACACGCGATTTTTTTTTTCAGGCTGCTTCGCCGCCTAAAAGTAAGTGTTATTACTTTTCATCCGCTTTCTGTTTGTCCAGAAAATACGTTTTAAGTTTATATTTGAAGACAAATAATGACGTACTGTTTTGAAGGGGGGTTGGGATAATATTCCAAATTTTAGCAAAAGAAAGCCTGAAACTTCCACGAAATGCGGCGGTCTTGTGTCTTGGGCCTGCCATTTAACAAGCCGGACCTGTTGGTGCGTATCTAGCGTGCTGTCTTCCCCACTCAATCCTTGAAAACAGATACTCCGGCTTACCTGATGATATAACGCCAAATAATAAGGTGGCCAGGTGTAAATTTCTTCGGGCTGACATATTTACCATATTGGCCTTGTTCAGGTAAGGGGATATATATGTGAGCGTGGAGCAATAGGATAGATGAACCGTGCACAGGCATTTTGGACTCTCTGTATTAATTTCTTTGTTCTTTCCTATAAACAAGGCCCATAGGCCGTATCTGCATAGGTTAGCTTAGAAAGGACAAGTGAATCACTTTATTAATTAACACAGATTATAATGTTCAATCACTTAATGTTCCCGATATCAATTTACACAAACTCACTAATAATAATAGGAACGCAATAGTTTTAATAGTCGATCGCTCTGGCGGACCGTTACCCGAGAACTACCGAGAGACGCGCGCTGGATCGTCACTTATTGACTCTGCCCTACGCTGATAGACAGATGGCGCCAGTGTTCTACATACTATAGCACTCCGACATATAGATTTTTTACTAGCCGTTCCCCGCAATATTAACAGTGTCAATTTTGTTCTTGTATGAATAACGGAAAATGACAAATCATAAGATGATTAGTAAACAAAATCTCTGTGAGTTTTGCATATATCCGAATCCCGTCCCGAATCCCGAAAAACTCGTTCTTAGTGAATAAATAGAGCGCCAATCCGTCGTACATTGGAAAAAGTATGAGAATTTGACTATTTTTGTTTACATAATGGTAAGTGATGATACAAATCTACTACAGTCTAAGATAACTTGGTTAGAGGTTATTTACCTCTTATGGTTTCTACTCAGAATCGTACCGGACTACAAATTGCTTGCTTGGGGGTAGGTTTCTACTGGTAGGGAGGTAACTACCCACGACCGTCCAGGTCTAGACAAAAGATTCTATTTCATAAATTTTCCTTATTGAAAATCAAACTCAGGATTTCTGCTAGCGAAGGTAGTAATTTAAAATACAGCTCTAAATAATAAGAAACAAATACATTTAACATTTCACAGGAAATTTTGTTCCCTGTTTGTCTCAAACCATTTTAGATTATACATATTTTTACTCCCCTGTTCTTACTCAAAGATTACACATTTTCAATATCCGGAGCTCAGTTTTATTTGGAGCATAAATTGCTGTTTTTTCGAGAGGAATATTTTCAGACGTGATTTATAATCCTTCCCTTTTTAAGTAAAAGTTGTTCTTAATATAGTCTCTTTTACATATTTTTAACTGCCTCATTGGTCTAGTGGTTAGCATGTTCGACTACATACAGGAGGGTTTGGTCCCGGGTCGGGCCAATTCAAAAATCAATATTGAGTTATCTATTAAGATTTTCTCAATAATTGCCCGAAGTTGGGAAGTTGGCGGTGCGATCCACCGCCCGTGCCTCGGAGAGCACGTTAAGCCGTCGGTTCTGCCCCTGTCTCTCCGGTTGTGTCGGATTCCCGTCACATCGGACTATGAGAGTAAAGGAATAGAAAGTACACTTGTGTACTATGCCTGCCAATCCGCAGTGGAGCAACGTGGTGGGTCTATGCTCTAAAATACCGTCGCTCCTCGGATTGAGTAGGCCTGTGCCCAGCAGTGGGACGTTAAAGAGCTGCTACTCACTATATATTTTTAAAGAGGCTTTTGTACTTTAAATAACCGAGGCATTATATATTTGTCTAGCTTTATATCACGTTACGCAAATAATGAATGATTTTAGAACAAATTTGGTAGGCATAAAAAAGGTTTAACTGCTAACAGATAGACATATGCTGTTGTCGAATTTATTTTAGAACTTTTAAAGGAGAACAATTTTATAAAACATAATTTTTGCGAAACTTTAACTGATTAAGCAGCACACGCAGTAATATCTGTCATAACTAAAAAGCCCCATTTTGAATAATTCCTTATTATTGTACCGCTTCTTTTTGTCTTAATTTAATTATATATAGCTACAAGCCTTCTTCAATAAAAAGACTATCTAACACTGAAATAATTTTTGTAATTAGATCAATAGTTACCAAAAGATAAACGCATTTATGATGACCTACGGCTCCGAAACGTGGTCGCTGACTGTAGGCCTTATACGAAAGCTCAGAGTCTCCCAGCGTGCGATGGCTGTTCTCGAAGTTTCTGTGCGTGATCAAATCAGAAATCAGGAGATCCGCAGCAGAACTAAAGTCACCGATATCAGCCCTACGAATCGCGAACCTAAAGTGGTAATGTGCGGGGCACATAGTCCGACGGACCGTTGGACGTTGGGGCCCAAAGGTGCTGAAGTGGCGACCCCACACCATGCAGTACAGTATAGGGAGACCCACCACAAGGTGGACCGATGACATAAAGAGGGTCACCGGTAGCCGTTGGAGCCAGGTGGCACAAGTTCGGGCCTTGTGGACATCATTACGCGAGACCTATGTCCAGCAGGAGACGTTCTTCGGTTGAAGCGACGACGACGACAACGAAGAAACGCATTTAAGCATATAATCCAGCATTATCATGTTTTAAATATACATTATATACCTGTCCATTCGTAGACTTATTATTATGACAATCTATTTTGAAATAATTATAACTAAATTGAAAAACTCTGCAGCTGCAGCTGTATAATATCTCTTGACCAATCAGCTAATGCACGAGATTGGCCAGGAGCTGAATATAAAGTCAAAGTCAAAATATCTTTATTCAAATAGGCTTATTATAGTTAAGCTATATAGGCTTACACTTTTGTATCGTCAAATATAGTTTCTTTTTCCATATAATATTTAAATGAATGACTGATGATAACATTAAAGAACGACTTACAATCTAATCTAATCTATATCGTAACAAGTAAAAAAGATGTAAATTTTCTTATTTACGTCTAGCAAGACGGACTAATTTTATTTCATACATGAGAATGTTAATCCGCATGTAGGGTTTTGAATAATAAACGAACCATAAGGACGTCACTTTTAACACGATTTGCATTTCAAGTGGGGACAAAAAATGTCAATGCCAGCTGGAGATAGAAACGTAGTAATTAGATTCAGGCACGTCGCTGTACGTAAAAGTCACCGCTGACGGGACGTAAGCGTTTTTCAACTACCCCCTTTGTCAAATGGATGCAAATCGCCATGCAATTGAATTTTAGCCGGTTCCGGGAACATGGGAAAGGTTAGGGGTGATTTTATAAGCATGTTTTGTGGATGATGCACTGAAAACTGAGTGAGAGTCCTATATGGTACCGGGAGAGCCGAATAATGTAATGAACAATTTCCAGTAGCTGTTTTTCATTTCTATAGTCATCTAACTTTCCAATTATCTACATCACTCAAGAAATCTAGTGTTCGTGCCTATTGGTACAGCCAATTAAAATAAGTCTCACTAAAATTCAATTGACAAAAACATGGAATGGTGATAAAAATTTATAATAACATGCCAGAAAACATTAGAATTAAAAAAATGGTTATTAAAATAAGATATTGAAGTAAAACTTTTTTCGATGCACGAGGGTAATTTTTGAACAATAAAATAAATATATTTTAAAAATACTATTTTCTAAATTTTAAATTCAAAAACAAAATAAAATTATTATTTTGTAATATTGAAAAAAAGCCACCTGGAATTTTTATTTGCAATTCATCATTTGAGATTTCAATATATTATTTATATAAATTTGCGACATTTTTAGTATTTTAACGATAATTATATTTCTAAGATATCTTTTTTTTTCCTCTTTCTAAGTCTCGGAAATCTAAAGTTTTATTCGTGACGCTAATCACGCGATTCATCCCATAATCTATACCTGATGCGCCTAAAGAAGTTTCACTTCAAAAAATAGTTTATTTCATGATTATCGTGTTAATTTATACATATAAGTTTGTGATCTTCTAGTAGATATTAAAATAATATCTGTATTAGAAAAAAGGATATACAAGTGATACAGTTATAAAGAAAAAATTTACTTATCTATAAAAATCGCTAAAGAAATTAAATATATGTAGTTTTTCCAAATCTCACTATGAGTTTACATTCTTACTGTCCTTATATATCAAGTTTGATAGTATATCTACACTAATATTATAAAGAGGAAAAATTTGTATTTTTGTATGTAACGAATAAACTCAAAAAATACTAGACCGATTTTAATAATTCTTTTTTCATTAGAAAGCTACTTTATCACTGAGTAACATAGGCTATATTTAGTACTAGATTACTATAGAAATCTTTACAAATTCCTATAAGTAGTAAGTAAGTAAGTAGCAGCCCTTTAACGTCCCACTGCTGGGCACAGGCCTCCTCGCTCCGAGGAGCGAGGGTTTTTAGAGCGTAGACCCACCACGCTGCTCCACTGCGGATTGGCAGGTATAGTACACAAGTGCACTCTCTATTCCTTCACTCTCATAGTCCGATGTAACGGGAATCCGACACAACCGGAGAGAGATCAGGCGCAGGACCGACGGCTTAACGTGCTCTCCGAGGCACGGGGGTGGATCACACCGCCAACTTCCCAACTTCGGGCAAATATTGAGAAAATCTTAATAGAAAACTCAATTTTTGAAATTCCTATACCTAGAACCAACCGAAGGTGTAAAAATATTAGCCATAAAATGTCTTTCATGGCATACGCCGTGAAGAGTATTTATGATAGGACAAAAAAATGTTCGACAATATTATAGAATATATCAATATCTACAAAAAACTTCGCGAGACTATATGTCTTACTATTGTAGTTACGTCACTATAACTACTTTTTTTACATTTAACAAATTGATAGAAATGCCGATCAAACTCAGACCCTTGTTATCCGTATCATTTATAAATTTTTATCCAAATAAATATTTTAATATTCAAGACTGTCTCAATACCTGATGATTACTTTTTGAATTACTAAAATCGGATATTTCATCCAAAAGATATCATGAAATTAAAATAAAAATACATACCGGTCGGCTCCATACTCAGTGGACGCAAGCGACATTGAATATTTCGAGTCTTTTTAACACATTTTTATGCTTCACTTAAAAAGTTCTTTTCAGAGCTACTTCATTTTAGTATTAGAAATCACACTTTTTCATAATATTTGTCAATTCAAATCAAATCAAATCAAAATATTTTTATTCAAGTAGGCATATTACAGCACTTTTGAATCGTCAAATTTTTTTTTTACTTTTCTTTTCTTTTCCACACTCTAATTCTAATGTACGTCTGATGATGATACTCCAGAACGACTTAAAATCTAAAGTTACGAGGGTTCCTTCGCGCCCCGATCCGAGAAGAGCCCACAACAAACTCAGTCGGGTATTCTGTTTTTTTTTTTTTCATCATCATTACAATATCATGTTAGTTTAATATATTTCAATTCAAATTAGAGCAGTTCGTTCACTCCCACGCGTTTTTATCGTCTAAGTACTCTTGCAACTTATAATACGATTTTTCTATCAACTTTCTTTTAACAAAGACTTTGAATTTATTAATTGACATTTCTAAAACGTCTTGTGGGAGTTTATTATAGAAACGTATACAGTTACCCTTAAATGAGTTGTTAATTTTATGCAGCCTACTAGAATTTACAACAAGTTTGTTTTTGTTTCGTAAGTTATATGATATACATTCACTCTTTTTATTAAAAGAGTCAATGTTTTGGTGTACGTCCAACAAATTTTCTAATATCTATACGCAGTGAACTGTCATTATGTTAACTGCCTTTTTTATTAAAAATTTAAATTTAAATTCATGATCGTTTTAATTATTATGCTTATAACTTAAATATCTAAAACTACTTATTAGCTAATAAATAAAATTTAATCTTGGAACACCTGTATATGGTTTAGCAACAATGTGCTAAACCGGTTTGACGCGTCAGTCACTTGTTTTAGTTACGATACCAACAATGAGTTCGAGCGCTGAACGATTCACCCCGGTGAACAGACAAACCCGCAAGGGTTTTTGCGACACCGTTAACTTATCTGATTTTGTTGTAATTAATGTATTTTATTTTTAAATAAATAAATAAATAAATCTGTACCTATTTATGTCTACCCGTGTGAAGCCGGGACGGGCGGCTAGTATGAAATAAAATAATGTGTAATATTAATGAATGTCGATGATGCAATTGTATTTCTGTACTATACCCTTGCCGGGTTCTTCTCAGTAGAAGCTATGTTCCGACTCTACCACCGGTTCCGGTGGTAGAGTCATCGACAAGAAAGTATAATGAGTTTACTGGAATTACAGAATATTTCAGTGTGGTTACTAAGATTTATTATGAAATCCTATTTAGTAGTAGTTAAGATCATGGAGCATATTCAAATTGATAAGGAATTGACGTTATTTTTTTATATTGTTTGTTAATTGCACTTCAGACTAAAGGGGAAGATTTATAAGACCATCGTAAGACCTGTCATCCTGTATGGATCAGAGTGCTGGGCCACCAAAGGGGAGAATGAAAGGAAATTGCATGCAGCGGAGATGCGAATGTTGAGATGGATGTGTGGAGTGACAAAATTGGATAAGATTAAGAATGAGTATATTAGAGGAAGTGTGAAAGTAGCACCAGTGACCGAGAAGTTAAGGAGTGGAAGGTTAGCTTGGTATGGACATGTAATGGGAAGGGAGGATAGCCATGTATGCAAGAGGGTCCTAAATATGATGGTAAGCGGCATGGCCGGGAGAGGGCGACCAAAAGAAGTGTGGATGAATTGTCTGAAAGAGGATATGTGTATAAAGGGTGTAAATGTAGAAATGAAAGCGGATAGAGTGAAGTGGCGAAAGGAAACATGCTGTGCCGACCCCACCTAGTGGGATAAGGGCAAGAAAACAACAATTGCACTTCAGATAATCTCCTTTGTCTCTCTATTTATTGGATTGCTTCTCTAAAATGATTTAGGCCAAGTAAAGGTAAAGCTTGAAATAAATAAAGTTGAAGCCTCCTTATTACAGTTTATACGTAAACTATGTTGGTACAGTAAGTGATACGGCCTCGCCCAGGTCAATATGTTTGTTGTATGAGTTTCCTTCTATCGTAAAAGCCATTTGGTCATTGTTTATATAAAGAAGAAAAACAATACGCACTTATTATAATTACATATTTTCTTGTTTTATATGGTTTAACTGTTAACACCTGAAGATACGTGAGAAAGATAGAACACTTTATAAAGACTTATTACTGTTATGTCCTATTATTTATTTTAGTCAACTTCTCATCATACAAAGGTTGTCTGGAAGAGATTGCTTGTAGCAATAAGACCGCCTTTGCACGCTTATATCATAACTATAAGTACATACCACGATGGCGTTTTTTAATTTTTTATTTTTTAATTTTGCCGATATTTCGACCCAGTTGCATGGATCGTGGTCACGACGTTACTCAAAATTGAAAAATAAAAAATTAAAAAACGCCATCGTGTTATGTACCCGTTTAAATAGTCAATATGTTAATAAACCACGCAAACTTAAGTTTAAAATAACTATAAGTGTTTAAGTTGGTATGTCTTTTTGTGATGTTGTCTGCAAAGAAAGTTTTCTATTTTCTATAAAAAAATCCTATAAGACTTTCTAGAGATATCACGTAATAAATTTACAACAAGCTTGAGTGCTACTGAAATGGTATAATTAAATATGATAATTTTAAATTAATTCTGCATAAATCACATCTGATAGCAAGTGAATATACAATCTAAGATGGCAGTTACTTATACTAGCAATTAAAGAGATTGACTTTCGTAAAGGTTTTTGGGGTTTCTTAAGAAAAAAATAAACGCTGAACAATATTCCCAGCATAATATAATCAGATAAGTCAAGTCCCCTTACCCGTCGACATGAGAGCACATACTCACGTATGCATTAGCTAATAAATATGAAGATGAAGCAAAAAAAGGCTAATTACGGTCTACAAGGTTCGCCTTTATCATATTTGATCCGATAATATATTTAAGCTAAGAAACAAGATCGATTTTTATGTGTTAGACTATAAATAATTAGATGGAAATATTAAAAAAAAAGTAAGTAAGTAGCAGACTATTAACGTCCCACTGCTGGGCACAGGCCTCCTCACTCCAAGGAGCGAGGGTTTTTAGAGCATAGGGCCACCACGCTGCTCCACTGCGAATTGGCAGGCATAGTACACAACTGCACTCTCTATTCCTTCACTCTCATAGTCCGATGTGACGGGAATCCGACACGACCGGAGAGAGATCAGGCGCATAACCGACGGCTTAATGTGCTCTCCGAGGCACGGGGGTGGATCACACCGCCAACATCCCAACTTCGGACAAATATTAAGAAAATCTTAATAGAAAACTGAATATTGATTTTTTAATTGGCCCGACTCGGGACTTGAACCCAAGACCTCGTGTCTGTAGTCGAACATGCTAACCACTAGACCAATGAGGCAGTTACTGAGGTGGGAATATTGATAGCTGTAAAATATTGAGAATTATTGAGTAATATAGTGGCAACACTTAAAAATACTCAAAACATGAATATTTGTGTGATTAATATCTCTCGTGTTG
Organism: Elymnias hypermnestra; assembly: GCA_015832385.1. Lineage (NCBI taxonomy): Eukaryota > Metazoa > Arthropoda > Insecta > Lepidoptera > Nymphalidae > Elymnias > Elymnias hypermnestra. Next base: position 631,359 of record JACTOM010000062.1, read on the forward strand.
CTTGATGATGCGGTTGTTTTAAGAGAAATAGTGAAGCAAGTTGTGTATATTTAAATGTTATAGAGAATAAAAGTTGTTAGTTAATGTGAGTTGGTGTTTTTATAATAACTGGTATTATCCTGGGACTTTTTCGAATCACTACTTTAGAATAATAATCCTTTAGGTATTATATTATAAGACACTAGTTGAATCCCGCAACTACGTCTGTGTACATCTCAATGTAGTTCTTAAAGTACAATGACATCTATTTGATGTGGCGTAGGTTCACCAGGCGTTGTGACTCTCCTTTTAAAATCGCTAATATATTCTTAAATATAAATTTTAATGAAGTGTTCTTAAGGGCAGTTTTAATCTACACAAAATATACTGTGTATGTAATATATTTAATTGTATAATAAATAGTACTGTATTCTATAAAATAGCTGGTTTAATAACACATAATTTTTCTATTATGTAAAAGATAAAAATGGTTACTGTGAGTTATAGTTTAGAGATAAATATATACCATCGGAGACTTTTTTATCAGTCTTTTTAAGATATACAATTCCATAATACATTTGTTTAATCTATCTCATAAGGTTTAGCCAGTATTTGCGATTTAAATACACGATCAATATGTTTGTTAGGACATCACATTACAAACCTCTTGAATCAATCATTTTATTGGTGATAAGAAAGCTGAAGCGACTTTATACTATGTAAAAAAGATAACTAAATAAAAATTTAAATTTCTTATTGACTGTGTAGCCACAAATCGAAGATATTAAACTAGTAGAAGTTCGCAAAGAAATACAATGGCTCGACCGCATCGCGAACTAAATTAATAAAGTTTACGTAACAGGTGCCGTTTTTCACTATTCTACATAAATTCAATAAAGTAACAACCTTTTAAATTCGACGCTGAGCTCATACTTTAACTCCCACTTCGGAAGTTTTACGTATAAAAGAAGCTGACCTTCTTTTCTATGTACTATTTTTAAATGAAACATTTTGCTACGAAAAGTAAATGTTATAAATTAAAGTTAATCTAAATAAGAGGTATAAGAGATTTCCATCATATCGGACTATGAGAGTGCACTTGTGTACTATGTTTGTCAACTCGCAGTGGATCAGCTTGGTGGGTCTATGCTCAAAATCCTCTCTCCTATAATTAAGGAGACCAGTGCCCAGCAGCGGGACGTTAATGGGCTTTTACTTAATTTTTTTAAGAGTTAAAAGCCAGATCTAAAACTTTGTTTCAGGACAATATGATTTTTAAATCAACCTGCCAGGAACTGAACTCATCCCCAGAATGACCTCAACTAGCTATGTCCTGCTGTTTTACTTGACTTAATTTCTGTAATATATAATTTCAAAAATTATTTATTCGAGTATTCTATAACAAAACTTTCCAATCGTTAAATATAGGTTTTTCCACACATTCATTTATCAACTGGTGATAATAGTAAATAACGACTTAAAATCTGAAGTTATCAAGGGATATTCGTCCTATCCTGAGAAGATCCTACAATAAACTTTTTTTACCTCCATTATTGTGGTATAATCATCATCACTCACCGTCACATAATAAACTTTTTTATCATCATTACAATATAATAATCATCACACATCGTCACACAATAAACTTTTTCACCATCATCATTACAGTATAACTTTAATTTATTTTATGTAGATTAAAGAATTTCTTTCAGTTATTTTTGCTTTTTATAAAAGGTTTCAGTTTATGAAGTGATATTTCTAGAACGTCTTCTGGGAGTTTGTTATAAGGGAATATATCAGTGAACGATATTGCAAAAGGAAAGCCTTTTCAAGTTAATGCAAATTTTGAAGAACACGTGATGAGTGAGTGATTTTGGTACTGTAAAACCATCTTCGGTTTGTCCCATCGCTTGGATACTTTCAAAGTCTACGAAGGACATAAGTAGAGACAACTTTTCCACTACACGTATATATATACAGATTGTAAAGCAAAATTTACCATAGTTATTTATGACACTATTACGTCATATGCCGTAACGTGTCCCGAATGGCGTATCGCCAATAGTAGCACGTGCATATGACGTGATTAATTAACATGAAGTAAGGTCTTATTTACGAACAATTTTAATATTTTTACTATCAGATATACAGAAATGTTCTGTAAGACTATCTAATAAAAGTGGAACATTCATTAAAGACTAATTATATATTGAAATCTAAAATATAACTTTTGTTTTTTGTCAATAGATAGAGACTACTCTATCTATGTCTGTCGCGTTTTCATACAAAAACTACTGAACCGATTTGAATAAAATTTGGTACACTGATATTCTAGAGCCTGAGGAAGGATATAAACTTTTTAGTGCGTAAAAAGGGTTGTAAGGGGTGTAAATATCTTCATTTTAAGAGCATGAAAGCTATGCGTAGGCTGTTGATTCGATATAAATAACAAAACATTCAAAATTTGTAAAAGTTTTACATTTCACGGTATAAAATAACAATCCCTAATAATATTATAAATGCTAAAACTACTGAACCGATATAAATGAAACTGGGTACACAAATAGTTTAGATTCTGAGAAAGGACCATAAGATACTTACAGTGAAATATTGTTAAATGTCTTATTTCTATAATAATTAGGCTAAATTATTAAAAATGCTACCCAAGAATCACCCACGGAGACGAAGTCGCGGGCACTGCTAGTATAAGTATAAATGGGTATGAGTCATTGTTAATAATGTTATATTAATTTCCTTTTACCCTCTCGTTTAATAAAAGTTCTTCTTGGAGATTGTGATAGAAGATCCTGTAACAAAAGTTTTTTTTCTGGAATGTAAACATTCGTTCTGTGTGCAGCCCAGGAGATAAAAATGTTTCTATTTTATAAAAGCTAAAGGTAACTGTAAAGCTTTCTTCGATAATGGTGCGAAGGCCCAGAGATAACCTGGAAAAACTAATTTTAACTGGAAAATGAAAAGGAAAAGACTTAGAGGCAGAATTACCAAACGATGCAATATATCAATTAGGATCTCGCGTTTCCTTAAGAGAAAAAGTCAAAGAAATATCGATTTTCACAGTGCCGTCGCAATACATATTGTAATAAGATTTTATATACCTGAATCACTGTTGGTATTGACTACAAATAGTTTTAAGAAATATGTTAAAAACGTCCTATTACAAAAAGCATATTATAATGTTGCTACCTGACCTACAAAAACTATGTCAAAAAGAGTAACCGTTGAGTTTCTTGCTGCTTTCTGATCAGCAGAATCAACTTTCCGAACCTGTGGTGGATTTGTTACCAACGACATCGACTGACGATTCAAAAATGCTTTTTGAGCTTACTTGAATAAAGAATATTTTGAACAGCACACAAAAGACACGTACACAGATTACACAACATCTTGCAAAAAGTACAACATTCCAGCACTAACAGACCGTAGAACAATTGCCGATATGATGTTATTGTATGACATATGCACTGGAATTCTACAATGTCCTGATCTGACGTCAGAAATTCTACAGTTATCTGTTCCTCAACGACGTACACGCCACACAAGCCTATTTCACGTTCCAAGTAGCCGTAATTCGTACAGTAGTAATTCGGTCGCTTGTCGGTTACCACTAACCTATAACAATCGATTTGAAGACGTCGATCCTTTTTGTACATCTAGAATCACTTTTAAAAACGTAATGAAAAAAAACACATTATAACCCAACACAACACACGCACCTACACAAACACAACACTACACATCACTTCACATACATGCAAGATTATTTTAAGCGATTAATTATATATACATTATAACACTAATTTTGCAAATTCGTCGCTCGTCGTCGTCGCTTCAACCGATGGACGTCCACTGCTGGACATAGGTCTCACGAAATGATGCCCACAAGAACCGATCTTGTGCCGCCTGGCTCCAGCGGCTACCGGCGATCCTCCTTATGTAAATTATGATACCATTATTGTATTAATTGTAATACCATAGTTCTTTTCCACTTAATCTAAGTTACGTGTAAATAAAGTAAATCCGATTTGGCTTAAGTAATAATAAACTTCTAGTGTATGTTTTTACCTAAGATGAAGCTGTGGATTTAGTAAATAAATAAATAAATAAAAAGCTGGTTATCAAATCAAATCAAATCAATATATCTTTATCGCTCTTATTCTAATATAGGTCTGACGCATCGTCTGAGTGTCATCGTACTCAAGAACGATTTATAATCCAAAGTTACGAGGGTTCCTTCGCGCCCTGATCTGAGAAGAGCCCACAACAAACTCAGTCGGGTATTTTGTTTTTTTTTTTGTTACCATCATCATTAAAATATCACATTAGTTTAATATATTGCAATCTAAATAAGATCCAGTCGTTCACTCCCACGCGTTTCTAATCTTGCAACTTATAATAATTGAATTTATTATTTGACATCTCTAAAACGTCTTGTTGGAGTTTATTATAGAAACGTATACAGTTACCCTTAAATGAGTTTTTAATTTTATGCAGCCTACTAGAATTTATAACCAATTTATTTTTATTTCATATGTTATATGATGTACATTCACTCTTTTTATTAAAAGAGTCAATGTTTTTATGTACGTACAAGTTTTCTAATATGTATACGCAGTGAACTGTCATTATATAAAATATTTTGTATTTTTGGTAAATAAATAAATTATATATAAATTATATATGTTTCTTAGCGACTCTATTGGACCCCTATTGTAAATCGCACGAACGGCCCTTTTCTGCAGCACAAAGTCAAAGTCAAAGTCAAAATATCTTTATTCTAGTAGGCCTATTACAGCACTTTTGAATCGTCAAATATCATTTTTTTCTATATATTATTTTAATGAATGACTGATGATAACATAAAAAAACGACTTACAATCTAAAATTACGAGGGTTCCTTCGCGCCCTAATCTGAGAAGAGCCCACAACAAACTCAGTCGGGCGTACGTTTTTTTTTTGTTATCATCATCACAATATTTAATTTAACAAAATATTCTATATCTATATACATATAGAGCAATTCATTCACTCCCACGCACACAAATATTGCATATATATCAGCAGCATTACCTCAAAGTAGAATACCGTACGACATAATGCTGTGAAAATAGCTAAAATATACCAGTCTGGCAGTATCAACATCTGTCAGATGACGAATTATTTTAACCGCGTAAGCCGCAGAGCTGAGCCTGTTGGATAGACCACTTAAATGTGCCCCCCCCCCTGTAATTTATCATCTAATGTAATACCTAAGAAATCGATACTATCAGCAAGGTCTAGTTCCTCATTATTAAGTTTAACAATGGTTTGCGTTTGTTTAACATTAGGCAAAGTAAACACATTTTATTTTCTTTCCATTGAGAAATAAATTATTAGCTTCAAACCCTTTGTTCTAATTTAATGAGAGAGTTACTTTATTTAGATAGCAAAAACAGTAGGGCAATGCTGCTTCGTCAGGAATATCACGATGCTCAACAAAGAGCCACAACTAATGGAAGATAACTTAAGTATTTCTAGAAAACAAATCACGGAATATTATAAAAAAGTAAACGAGAACGGAACTTCAAAGAATAACAATAAATATCTGAAAACCAGTGTACGCGGTCGGCAGTTATCAGGGACTCGTAAACAAAGATTCCCTATGATTTATATTCCGCCCGGAGCTCGGGCGTGTTTGTTAAAACTTACTCTTCACTTACTTAATAGTAACTTATGTGTGGTATTAATATCAGATTAAAAGCTCTACAAATATATTCGGAAGATATTAAAAAGTTATTTAGCACATGGTTTCCCTCCGCTCATCGTCATTAGTGGGTTCCATAATTCAATTTCCATACTGTGGGCGTTGGTAGGTAATGTTGGTGCAATCAAACACTTTATTAATTAACTCAGATTATAATGTTCAATCGCTTAATGTTTCCGATATCAATTTCCACAAACACATTAACAATTATACTTACAAACGCGAGAACTATCGAGCTCGCAAACCGACTTGTGACTCATTGACTCTTTCCAGCGCTGATAGATAGATGGCGCCAGCGTTCCACAAACTATTTGACTCCGACAAATATATTATTGATAAGCATTTTTAAAATATAACTTCTTGGAATAAACAGCTGTATCAAATCAAACTATTATATTTTTAGAATTTAATGATGTAAACTTCGTTACGCAGGCTTGACTTGAGGATTAAGCTGGTGAATGCGTGACGTGAGCGTTACGAAATGTGTACTCGGCCAAACGGACTGCGAACTGCGAATAAATTGAAACATTTGTAAAAAAAAGCTATATGTTTTTTTTTAAGTGAAACTTCTTTAAGCGAATGAGGGTAATTTTTTACCGACGAAACGCCTGATTAGCGTCACGTAGTTGTGCAGCGTTTTTTATGCTAATTCGTTTGAAGGTTAAGTAGTTTTCATATTCATAAATAACATGTGGAATTTTAATTTACAACTCGTCATTTCAGATTTCAACAAATTACTTGTATTAGTTTTGGACAGACATTAAATTCATTAAATTAAATTCTTGTTTTTCAGGTAACTTGATTCATTTATATAATATTGTGAGCCCCTTCGAACTGGCTCACCACATAAACTATACCGGTTCAGTCAAAATGTAGAAAATGGTTATAATTGAAACGCCTTCTAATATTCTATACTAGAGCCAGAGTGCTTCCTGTGACCGTCGTGTGTGGCGTCTTAGCTGCGAATGGTGACAGCGTGACCATGCAGAATCGAGGTGACTGCGCGGGCGCCGTTATCTATTCAAACCTCTATCCCTGGTAGGGTGGCCCCGCGCAGATCTATGGTCGCTGCCGCCAGATGTTACACACGACTTCACTGGGACCGCACTCTGTACCCTTCTTATCTTTATTGCCTAACTATTTGCAATTCTATAACTAAATTAAACATAATCCTATTACAATATATACTTACTAACAAAGGGATTCTAACACAAAGAGACAATAAACAAAGAGAAACTATAACATAAAGTAAGCCTAACTTACGACAATTACTACGAACCAAAAAACTATTTATATTTACAAACATGAATAAATAAGTCCGATAATATTATATAAAAAGTCGCGAACATATTCTCCCGCCGCAGCTTCAGCTGAAACGTTCGGGTTCGCGACAATTGGACGTAACACGATTTTTCATTATTTGTA
>JACTOM010000062.1:639675-702979 GCA_015832385.1 Elymnias hypermnestra
GTATGTGTACTCGTCAACAATTTCGAGAGCTGAGTTCTCAACGATGACTGGGTGAGGCGGTACATGGATATTAGACATAATTTTCGTCTTATCCATGTTCATTTTCAGGCCCACCTGTTGAGAAACTCTGCTGAGGTCATCGAGCATTGTATTGAGATCTTCGAGAGTCTCTGCCATAATGACTACGTCATCGGCAAACCGTAGATGAGTGATGTACTCGCCGTTGATGTTGATGCCCAGTCCGTTCCACTCCAAAAGCTTAAAAAGGTCTTCCAGCGCCGCAGTGAAGAGCTTCGGGGAGATAACATCTCCCTGTCGCACTCCACGTTGCAGTTGGATAGACGCTGTGCTTTGGTCCTGTATACGGACTGACATGGTGGCGTTTTCGTACAAGCACTTCAACACGTGTATGTACCGGTAGTCAATTCGGCATCTCTGTAAAGATCTCAACACGGCCCATGTTTCCACCGAATCGAAGGCTTTCTCATAGTCCACGAACGCTAAGCAAAGTGGCCGATTATACTCTTCGGTCTTCTGTATAATCTGCCGCAGCGTAAAGATGTGGTCTATGGTACTAAAGCTTTTTCGGAAACCGGAAACCGGGGGGCTGGAAGTCGTCAAATCTGCGAGCGAGACGATTCGTAATGACTCTCGAGAACAGTTTGCAGAAATGACTTGAAGATTGGGTAGGGTTATTATTAGTCTAGACTATTCTCCAATCCACCTGAAGAGCAATAAAAGTTTCAACGAAATCGGGCCAACTTTTTAGGAGGAGTTCTGTGACATACACATTCATATAAGTATTATATACTCGTATATATAGGTATAGCTCGCTCGTTTTTTATACTACTAGTTTTGTTTAGGCCTCTCATGCGTTCACAGTTTTGTTATATAAAAACCAATGAATATGTTAACCTGTGAAATATGTAGCAATATCTTGTGTCAGCGTAGAAAAATAGTGTACTTTTTCAATTTACGAAATACTCTTGTCTCGTAAAACAAACCGTTGCGAAGATAGGAAAGTTCGGTCAAAACAGATAACGTTTCTAATTTATACCTTTGGAACGAAAGCTGTGGGTTGTAAAACTAAGTTGCGGAGCCAATTTTTTGGTGAAGTTGGCTTGTTATCTGGACGGTTATGGCTAAGAGTCAAAGTCCCTCTTTTATTTTTATGTCGATTTATTTAACGGTGAATGGGCATAGTTTGAACTTAAATTTTCTTGGTATAATAACATATTTGAACTGAATTAACGTGTACATAGCACAATGGCAATTATAGATAGAGAGACAATTTAAGTATCAAATTTACCATAATTTCTTGCATCTTAGTAACTTACCCACTCACTTCAACCGATGGACGTCCACTGCTGGACAAAAGTCTCACCTAATGATATGATAATGATGGTTTCAGCCACCGGCGACCCTCCTTATGCCATCGGTTCATCTATTGAGGGTTGCCATTCCTGCACCTTCGGGCCCCAACGTCCATCGGATTGTTGGCTTATGTACCCCGCTCATTCTCATTTGGGCTTCGTGATTCTGACTTTTTCACCGAAAAGTCACCGGACTTTGGTTTTTCTACGGATCTCCTCATTTCTGATTTGATCGCGCAAAGCAACTCCAAGCATGGCTCTCTCCATCGGTATGGAGTAGTTGTGGTGAGCGTCTTGTTCGGTGTTTGCGTCGTCCTCTGCTACGCCATCTTCTTCACCTGGATCCGATGGTGATGCGACGAGCTCTCGAATTTAGGGACGACCGGTCGCTGGCCGCTTAAGGGGGCAAACCCGCGGAGGTGGATGTGAACGCACGTGCAAACATGAGCGTGCGCACAAAAATCTCCACAGTGGGCGTCTTCGTGCACCGGTGCATAACATCGTTTCTGACGTAAGTCCGTAGGTGATCACTGGGAATACGTACTGTTTGAAGACTGATGTTCTGGCACTGAAGGACATTGGACAAAAAGATTTTACGTATCTTTCCGAACGCTGTCCAACTGAATTGGATCCGGTGGTTGACCTCTTTCTCGAAATTGGACCTACCTAGGCTATATGTCCCAGGTATGTTTAAGTAGTAGTAAAAGTAAGTAAGTAGCAGCCCACTTAACGTCCCACTGCTGGGCACAGGCCTCCTCACTCATATGAGAGAGGGTTTTTAGAGCACAGACCCACCACGCTGCTCCACTGCGGATTGGCAGGCATAGTGCACAAGTGCACTCTCTATTCCTTCACTCTCATAGTCCGGTGTGACGATATTCCGACACAACCGGAGAGAGATCAGGCGCAGGTATGTTTACTCGTTAACAATTTTGAGTGTAGAGTTCCCAAAACTGACTGGGTGGAGCGGGATATGGATATTGGATAACTTTTGTCTTATCCATGCTCATTGTTTAGGCCCACCTGTTAAGAAGCTCTGTTGAGGTCATTCACCATATTATTAAGATCCTCCAGAGTCTCTACCATAATGACCAAGTCTCGTTATCGGTGCGAGAGGATCAGCACTTGCGATCACCAACCCGCTTACCAAGCGTGGTGATTACTTAGACAAATTTCTTACATATTATTACATTAATGTGCAAAGTTGGCCTTATTGTTTTAAACAACTTTTGAATAAATATTATTCATCAATGTATATTTTTCAAGTTCCACAAAACTGAGTTGAAACATATATACCCGCTAGGAGGTGATAGGGGTGAGTATTTACAATATACAAAAGTGAACCATTTTTAAGTTTCAAAATAAGTGAAAATCGCACCTCCTCCACCTCCACCTACAGAAAAAGTATCAATTTAAATTTCACATATTCTTCTGATTTATAAAACAAGATTACTCGCCGGGTTTTTTTAAATATTAAAACAATAATTATGAGTTCAAATTTTAAAATGCGAGATGAAAATACTTAAATACTCTAACATAAAAAATGGTTATGGAACTTGGTTTGCAGGTTATAGCCGTTTTTCTAGCTTTCCCACAATTCACTTTAAAGAAACTACAAAAAATTTGATCACAGAGGCAAACCCGTATTAGAAATAAACTTGAGGTCGTTCTTTAAATATTTCATAAAACTACTTAAAACAATACTCAAAATGAATAAAACAAAAAATAAACATTTAAAATGAAGTTGAGAACCAATAACAGTTTAAATAGGTGTAGTGTTCGGAAACTTCAGTCCAAAAACTTTACTTCATCAGTTCCCACTATTAGATCACGCGTTATTTTAAAAAAATCGTAAAAATTGTACTGCTCCAATAAATGCAGCAACAAACGTAAGGTCATTGTAATTTGATTACAGATAGTAATATATTCTGTCACAAATCGCACCCTTACTGTAAGCCCTTAAGGAGTTCCATTGATCATCATATTTAACTACGACAATTACTTGATTATACCGATATTACGGTAGGTGACTCAAATATCCAGATGGCCTATAAAAGATTCCAACGAACATCGTTAGTTTGCTCATAAGACTTGAAGAGTCCCTTTACTTTATCATGGATTCCATGGTCAAAACCTATCCAAACTATTATCAAACGACCCCTTCTTCCTTTCCAATAAAAAATCATCGTTGAGCATTTGTCGCGCACATGCTGAATGCAAATTTGAGGCTTATACGAGCATCTCATGAATTCCATCATCATAATTGAACCAATAACATGGGACTCTACGAAAAGCACCACCTTTCATATAATAAAAGAATCATCAAGATCGTCGATCGTCTACCCAGTCGGATTTTATGAGTTAACAAACATACAGACGAATTGATAACCTCCTCCTTTTTAGAAGTCTGTTAAAAATAAAAATATTTCCTCTTTATAATATATGTTTAGGTACAAATATAGCTTACTTTGAAAGTAAATATGTATTTTTATTTCCTGCTTCCAATCGTTGTGAAATATGTGTTTCTAAAATAAAGTTTATTGGATTCAATGCAAAGATCTTTTTGCGGAAATTGCAATCAAACCAATTTGCTATTCGAAGTGCCGGCAAATGCATTGATTCTTCCTTTTTCATTGAACTATTTTTGGCACAATGTAGTTTTGTATTTTTTAAGTTTTTGCTTTATTTTACTCGTCTATATAAATAAAAGCGATGTGTTTTTGTACTAACCTTTCTAAAATACCACTTTCAGTTGCCTTAATCCATACATAGGTGAAACTATTATACTATCTGATATTGTAGATATTCTACGTATAATACATAGCATCACGCCTCATTCCCAAACGTTCTTCCACTTGCCACGTTCCTTGCATATCTCCTTCGCTTATTTCATTCTCATTAAACCTTTCATACAAGTTCGTCGGTTTAAAGTACTCTTGACTTGGCCCTTATTTAAAATGTCCTGGATTTGATCCAGGAACGTTCGCCTTGGTCTTCCCCTTCCAACTTTCGCATTCACTCTTGACTCATAAATCCTTTTTGTCAGTCTCCTTTCATTCATTCTCTCTACATGCCCAAACCATCTAAGCATACCTTTTTCAATTTTAGTCACTACGTCTTCTTTTATACCACAACGTTCTCTTATCACACTATTTCTCACTCTGTCACTCAGTTTTAATCCACTCATGCTTCTCAACGCTCTCACCGCTACTGCATTTATTTTACTTTTGTGATTCTTCTGACATACCCAACTTCCACTACCATACATAAGTGTTGGCACCAACACTCCTGCATGCACAGCCAATCTAGCCCTTTGATACACCATCTGACTAATTATTCATAAAGGCTTGCAGAGCAGCATTTACCATATTCCCTGCATTTACTCACCTTTCAATATCTCTTTCACATGTTCCATCTTTTGTAAAATTAGAGTAGTATACAAATTCTTTCACCTCTTCCACTTGTTCCCAATCTATCAAAATATTGCCATTCATCATAGATTCTCTTTCAAAAAGCATAACTTTCGTTTTGTTTACATTCACTTTCATTCCTTTCCCTTTCAAAGCTTCATTAATAATATTTANCATTTGATGAATAATTCATTTATTCTTAACCCATACATACTATCATCTAAATCTGTCAAACCTTTATCCATGAATAGATTGAACAGCTATGGTGACGCAACACATGCCTGTCGAACACCTAGAAACACACTAGAACACTCACAGAGAGACTTCAATGCTTGAATCAGACAACCGCTCACCCCATACGTAGATAACGTTGACTACAGCTCATTCCTCACTAATACTATAACAAATAATATTCACTATTAAAATCATTTCAATGATATATAGCATAAACTTCTAAAGCTCATTATATAGAAACGCTAAAGCTTATGTGAACTTTTAGATAGCGCTATGCAATGAAAAATATCTACTCAGTAGTATGTGTAAGTATCACTACTTACACATCCAATCCAATTACAAATGAAAAATTGTATTTTTACTCGAGTTAACGAATAGAAAAGTAAATACAGCGTGTGAACTATGTAGTAGAAGGATTTTAAAGCAAATTGGTTTCGTATCAGTAAACCCTTTCGCGAGTTGGAGATGCCATATGTCCAACTACAGTAGTTTTGCCATTATGACTACTTTGTTACATTTAAAAAATTAATAAAAGTGGCGACAAAAATCGAACCACTTTATTCATACCTTTTATATTAATCCTTATTCTGTTATGTTTTATTAAAGACCGTTTCAGTACCTGTAAAATACTTTTTAAATTAAAAATCGGATGTTCTATTCCAAAGATATAACGAGTTTAAACATGTCAATCTAAATAAAATTGTAGCGAACCTTATAATTGAGCCTGTGACTAGTGAGTTAGCTCATATACCAAGGTTACCAATGATACCCACCGATGCACTGTTTTTATTTTTATCAAGCTAATAATTACTGGAACGATTTAAAAAAAATATAAAATCCTCCTTGATAATAATACATTTTTAATACCTTTGGATTACATTTACATTTGCTGATGTCGGATATTCTACTTTATTATTGTTACGAATTTATTAATGTATTTGTTAGATATATATGCGTGGTGAAGTAAAATCTGTACATTGATTAGATTATGGATGTAAATGTGTATCTAATAATCTGTAAGGAAGTAATTAAAAACTAAGTGAAATAAAACTTTTATGTTAACAAAAATAAATCTATAGCCCGACTTAGTAGATTTTCCATTGCCTCGAGATCGGCACCTACACGGGTGAAACCGCGGGGCATTGATAGTTTTCTACGAAATTAGGTTAAACCATACCTTCTCCAATTCACATGACACTGGCTGTTCTCAGATGTCACACCTGAAACGCAATTATTGAAAGAAAAATCGGATTTAAATTAGTTTTTTTTTTGTAATCATTTCACTATTCTTCCAAAGCGCGTATATCTATGGATATAAAACTTCACTCACTTAATTTGAACACTCTTTTTTTTTAATTCATTGTGAAGTTTCAGTTACACTACGATCCCTATCTAGATAACTTCCGACTTACAGTACCGGAAAATGCAATGTTCAAACACTCCTTTTTTCGTACTCTTTGAGTAAAACTTTTTAAAAAGCTTAAAAAGTAGTTCAATGTTAATTAAAAAGATTAAATTAACCTCGCAATTATAAAGTTCGTAAGCGTAGTTTATTATAGAGAAAAGATTAAGAAACTAAATCTTCTGTGTATTCATCTTCGCTGTATCAGTGGTGAGAGTACTTACTTTGATAACAGAGGTTCCGGATTCGATCTGGAAATTGCATTGACTAATTTGTCTGAGTCTAGAACTGGTGGGAGGCTTCGACAGTACCCAGTTACCACCTAGATTAAGTATCCAGTTACCCAGAGGTCAATTACCTCTTACTAGATTAGGACGTTATCATCTTCACACTTTTTATTTTACCATAAATAGAACTAAATGAACCTTACCCAAAAAAATATATTATTTTTAGGTTAGATTAGCTTTTTATTGCCGAATGCCAGCGCTGAAAAATGCTACTTAAGCAAAATGAAAATAACCTAACCTAATCTTTAATATTGTAATTTTTATGGTTAGGTTAGTTTTTTAGCTGTCAAACTGTATCTGAAAAATCGTATTTTTTATATCTTGAGAAATTGATTTTTTGAGGTTCTGTTAGTTTTTTTAATAACTTAAAAGACCTCATTTAGTCAAACCTTATAAATCAAACTAAAAATTAAAAATTGTGATTTTTTAGAGGTGTGGTTAGTTTTTTTTAATAGTAAAACAACCTAACCTAGTTTTAGCTTAAAAACCATAATTTTTAAGGTTGGCTTAGTATTTTTATCTCTTTTTTTGTCGCTATCTTGCCTTGATGGTATGAGCATGTAGAGAGAATGAATGAAAGGAGACTGACAAAAAGGATTTATGAGTCAATAGTGAATGCGAAAGTTGGAAGGGGAAGACCGAGGCGAACGTTCCTGGACCAAATCCAGGACATTTTAAATAACGGCCAGGTCAAGAGTACTCTAAACCGACGAACTTGTATGAAAGATTTAATGAGATTGAAAGAAGCGAAGGAGATATGCAAGGATCGTGGCAAGTGGAAGGAAGTTGTCTCTGCCTACCCCTATGGGAATGAGGCGTGATGCTATGTATGTATGTATGTAATCTTAAATATGTCATAAACTAATTTAACCTTAAAATAAGGTGTGGCTGTGTATAAACAGGACCATTTGTCCTATTTAAAATTGCGATGTGTTACAGTCCTTACTTAGCGTAATAAATTCTTGGATCTTTCAGCTACCCAGTGGTGTAATTGATTTTCTTATGGACATGATAGATATATAGCTGCAACACCAAATTTTATCGCCAATATTTAATCGCCAAAATCTTCAATTCTATAAAAACGTAATACGTAATTTACAAAAGGAGTTGCTTTCGCGTAACTAATTTTTATATATGTAGAAGTTGTTAAGATAACTTATAATAGAATATTTGTTAGAAAGAAAAGTATTAAAACCGTTTAATTTAATGAAAAAAATCAGTTTATGAACTCAAGCGTTTGGATTAATACATTTGGCCTATAAAATAATTCATATTATCTCTCTTAATGGTCTGTCGGGGTAACTGAGTAATTACCCCGGCGCCCCGGCGTTCTTTCCTTTATAATTGTTCACTTCAAATTACCTGACATACTTTTAAAACCGTTCTTTAACGAGAGAGTGAATTTCTTTATATTATGAAATTGGAGTTTTTGAAGAGGTTTTTTAAGTACGATGGCAGACGAAAAGTCAGTTTATAAAATAAACTAATTTTAGAAGCACATCTGCGTATGTTTATTAGTATTATATTACACGAAATAAAAAAATAAAAAATATAAAGCTAATACAATACAGAGTATAAGAGGCGGTCTTATCGCTTGGTAGCGATCTTTACCAGACAACCTTTGGTATAGAAGAAGTTTTAGCAGAGAGTGGTGTATAACTATAGACATATATACAAATAACTACATCCTAATACGTAGATATTGTACACAAATAATTATAATAACATGTATCAGTCGGAATCAAGCAGTTTCCGGAACGCCAGCGCCATCTATCGACTGGATAGAGTCAATGAGTCACAGGACGGCGGCGTTTTCGACAGTTCTGCAGCAATGGTCTGCCAGAGCGGTCGACTATTAATGCTGTCGCGCGTTCTAAATATTATTGTTAATGTGTTTGTGTAATTTGATATCGGAAACATTAAGTGACTGGACATTATAATCGAAGTCAATTAAGTGTTTGATTGCACCAACATTACCCACCGACGCCCACACTTTGGAGGTTGAATTATGGACCTCACCAATGACGATGTCAGTAGGAACTATGCTTTTCTCCGATATATACGTTGGCCTATAAATTTACTAATACAAACAGTATATATAGTAGTATTCATTATATGCTGTGTATATTTATCATATTGTTATATGAGTATTAAAATGTGTTATTTACCGTGCTATTTCATAAAATATAGTATTATTCTTATTTCAATTAAAAAGATTTTTTTATTATTAAAGTAGATAATTAAAAATTGGAGGCACTTCGTACTTTCAGATCCACATTTGAATGTACGCAGACTGAGTTGCGAAGGTTTTCCTGTATACAGGAAAACCTTCGCAACTCCGTCTGCGTACTTGTATAAGCTTTTATCGGCGGTCTTACTCGCGAAGCTCATAGTCCCGTCCATCCATTCTTTAATCTTCCTGAAAACACACAAAAATTTCCAACGAAATCGGTCCAGTCGTGTAGGGAGAGTCCAGTGACATACACACACTCATAAGTAGTATAAACATAAATGAGATACAGAATATTTTTTCCCATATAAAATACATACTGATTCACAATTCAGGAGAAAATACGTTACGCAACTTCAAAGACCAACTCGCAAGAGTCCTGCTTAATATACTATGAAATATAAAAGTCATCTGATCCCTTCTGGTAAACAAGATTATCATTGATTTATGCCGCAGATAGGTATTTTTGATAAGGGCTTTTTGTTTTGACGTTTTGTGTAAATATTGATCAAACTTCCTAAACATTCTGATAGGAAGGAACTTTTGCGAGGGAACTAATTTAGTTGGGTACGCTGAGATATTGTGGATAAACCTTCACAATACATCGTCGTCGACGTCGTCGTTGCTTCAACCAATGGACGTCCACTGCTGGACATAGGTCTCACGTAATGACGTCCACAAGGCCCGATCTTGCGCCGCCTGGCTCCAGCGGCTACCGGCGACCCTCTTTATGTCGTCGTTCCACCTTGTGGGGGGTCTGCCTACACTGCGCCGTTCGATGCGGTGTCGCCACTCCAGCACCTTCGGCCCCCAACGTCCATCTGTCCTTCGGACTATTTGCCTCATCCATTGCCACATCAGGTTTGCGATTCCCAGGACTATGTCGGTGACTCTGGTTCTACTACGGATCTCTTCATTTCTGATTCGATCACGTAGAGAAACTCCGAGCATAGCATCGCACGCTGAGTGACTCTGAGCTTCCGCATGAGGCCCATAGTCAGCGACCAAGTCTCAGTACCGCAGGTCAGCACTGGCAACACGCACTCTTCGAAGACTTTGGTCTTCAGGCACTGAGGGTTATCGGACGAAATTATCTAGCGTAACTTCCTGAACGCAGCCCAACCGAGTTGGATTCGACAATCACAATACATAATCATCTCTTAATCGACTTTTGGCTACGGTGGCCAATCTCATGAAGTGATTAGCCACAGGACCGACGGCGTAGGGCTCCGAGGCACGATGGTGTAGCACATCTCCAATTACGTAACTTTGGTCAAATACTGAGAATTAATTAATTGTCTTGACTGGACTTGGAACTTGAACCCAGGGCCTCATAATCTTGATCGTCAAGGAACTCTCACTGTCAAGTATGATAGGTGCAATGCTTTACACTGTAATGGAATGGAGAGTGCAGTAGACTTCTTCTGTCATTTCGTTGAAGGTGGCGATGGATTAAGCGATAGAAGTAGCAGATGTCGGTGTTCTTCGAAGAAAGAGGCTGAGTATATGAAGGCGATGTTACAAAAGTCTCATTCCTTTTCTTTGAACTTCTTTATTGACTCCAAGTTGATTTTTTAGATATATTGTGTGAGAGGACCTTTGATAAAGTCATTTCTAGTTAAGATCCGAGTCCCTGGGTGGGTATTCTGGCTAAGTCCCACACTTCTTACTTTTGTTGCCGGGGGTGCATAAAATCATTTCCCAGCGTAGGAAAAGGACTTCACGGTCTGTAGGCGAGTAAGTTGACCACGATGCCAGTGACTTACTCTGCTTCATATAAATATTTATAAACTCAAAAACCGCAGTAGAACAGCGTAGCGGATCTACGAGTATGTTCTAAATACCTACTCTCATATGAGCAAAGAAGCATAGCATTGGGAGGTTTTTAGGGCATTACTTACCTTTTTACAGATACTTAAATGTCAGTTAATATGGTCACCTTTTTCCAGAATTCTAACGGCCTATATCCTTTTACATGTTTAAACGCGAAAATCTAATTACTAGGCGACTGGCCTTTTATGTAGCTTAATTGGAAAACCTTTGCATATGTATAAGTTTTGGACCTCGTAAAACGAATTACGAAGTACATTATTTTTGAACTTTTGTAGCAATGATGTATATAAAAAATAATAAAAAAACATAATTCCTAATTAAATAATACTGATGTCAACGCTACATCCATCGGTTTATTATCTCAAAGTAAGTATATTTGTTTTGTAAGAAACGTTTATGATTTTTGCAGCTATGTGACATCTCACTTTTTGCATTGTCGCTGTCCATCTGTTCGTCTTGATAAGATAAAAATTGATACAACTAACTTTTTTACCTCAAAGATTTCTGCTACCAAAACTCTTTCGTATTATAGGATATCAAGTTATAGTAGATTGAATCTGAAAAAAATGAAGATGTCCTCCCGTTTTAATAAGTGTGTGAAGTTTTAACACAATTCTTTAGGAAACCAGTTTAACGCGTGATGATGAGACAGAGATAAGTTTACTTTTGTGTGGTGTAGTAAAAAAGTAGTTGATAATTTCAATTCTGGTATGTAAAGACGTTGCGTGATGAGCGATCGATAATTTTTCGCTTAAATTGCGACATTAAAGTCATGAGTCCTGGTGGCTCAACGTATCTCAAAGGGCCAGACTACGTATGCATGTGAAAGTTGGGTATGGCAGAAGTAGTATAAAAATAAAATAAATGTGGTAAAGATGAGACCGCTGAAAAGTATGAGTGGATTGAAACTGAGTGACAAAGTAAGAAATAGCGTGATAAGAGAACGTTGTGGTATAAAATGTATGATGTAGTGACTAAAATTGAGATTGTTTATATGCAAGAATCATGGAAAGTGGAAGGACGTGGTCTCTGCCTACCTCTATAGAATGAGGAGTGATGCTACGTAAGTCTGAGTCCTGGAGAATACATGTATGTTTGCACGTCATAAGATCTACCATGGTAAATTGCGTCTTTTAATCCTCTGGTGTTGCATGAAAGGATGGGCAAGCTTTCTCTGGATTTTTGTGGTTATTCTGGCTTATTGACAGTGAATCCCACATTCCTGATTAGATTCTGTCTGATCAAGGTGTATAAAGGCATTTACCTAGCAGAAAAAATGATTATATAGTTAGTTCCATTGAATAAGACATAGTTTATATCACTAATCTTCAGATAAAATATTTGAGATTGACGGTAAAAGTAGCTTTTTTCGCGATGTAGAATATAGAGCAGTGAGTTCTCTAAATTCCATTAGGATTGGGAACTACGCTGGAAACACTATGGAAAGTCTCCCAATCCCAATGTCACAATAAATTATGTATTAGTTAATAACGTCTTAACCGATTTCGTCACAGCGATACACGACAGCGACGACTTTTATGGATTTGCCACGTCGGTCCTGTTGTCCTTTCGTACGCTCTTTTTTAGTATATTATAGTCGAGGGTGGTTTGGCTTAAGCTGGTCTCTTTTTAGATCTTGTTGTTTCATTGCTCCATGTGCCCTTTTTGCACGTCTTTATACCTCGGCAACTGTCCACCTTGCTTTTGCTTGACATCTTGAAGATCATAGCGCTTACCAACCCTCTCACCGGGCATTCGGGAAATATGACCACATCAATGTAACTGACTTCGCATTAAGTGTGATTCTATATCACAGGTATTCGCTCGACGAAGGACTTTTGTATTTCTAATGCGGTCGGTCCAGTGGATGCCAATTATTTCCCGAAGGCATTGCATGTGAAATCGGTCGAGTGTACAAATATGTTTCCGGCACAAACGTCAGGTCTTAGAGGAATATAATAGGTGGAGCAGTAAAATAGATCTATACACAGAAATCTTTGTTGCCATTTTTAAGTCATGAGATCGGAATACCTTAGCTTGCCAAATGCAGCAGACGCAGCACCAAATCTCAAATTTATATCTTCATCAAGGTCGCACTTTGATGTAATACTGCTTCCCAAAAACCTAAACTTTTCAACTTACTTCAAGACATCTTGAACGAGTGAGATCAGGAGCTATTGGGTTTGTGAAGTAATCGCTTTTCGCCTTTTTCACATTGATCTTGTGACTGAACCTTTTACAAGACACATCAAGACCAGTCATCAGCATTTGTAAGGAGGCAGGCAAGTTTGTTTTAAAATAAAAGTTATAGGTTTTTTTTCAGATAAAGAAAATTTTAAAATAATTAAATTTCTTGAAAATATCTCTAGCAAAGAGTTACTTATAATAAACACTATAATTTGCGTTTAATTTCAACATTTCCCAGCGTTTATGACGTGGGTTATATTTCACTTAGCTTAGCCGAGAGCTTAAAACGCCAAGTTGCATTAATGAGACAATGAGTAAAATTAATTTCGGTCACATTTTAGAGCAGCTAGTCACGGCAAAAGAGGAATTTAGGATTCTTTAAAAGAATTTCATTATCTTTTGCAGTCGTATAATTTATGGTCGATGTTATCTTTTTGAGTCTATCAAACACTTTTCTTAATAATCTACATTTATATCTTGTCAAAAATCTTACATATCGCTACTTTTGAAGTATAGTAAATCCAATGACAATATGACATTACGTGACGCTAACGTGTCATTTAGTCAGGCTGTTGGGGAGGGATTCAGTATCTGGCAAATTCCTCCGGGTTCAGTGCACTGTATGTGGTTCGGTGCTTCGATTTTCAATTCTTGAGTGTTCGGGTCTTCAGTTGTTCGTGGCTTGGATCTTCAGAGTTCGGAGATCGGTCATCAGTTGTTCAAGCTTGGGTCTTCGGGTTTCAATGTTCGTGGTTCGGTTTAGGTTCACTTCCAAGTTCTTCAGAGTTCTAGCTCTTGATGTTCACATGTCGCGCTTGGTAGGGGATCTACCTACTCCGCTCGGGAGTCTAAGGCAAAATGTGACACTCAAACTAATTATTATTCGAAGTGTGTAGTTGCTGTTAGCCCTACTGGCTTTGACAGCGTAACCAAGAGGGGTGGCGAGCGCAGAAGCTCTGCCGAGGGGTGGGCCCGTAGAAGGGCCCTGCTGCGTCGGGGGAAAACGTTGCTCTAAGGGCGCCTCCTGCGAGGCTCGGACCTAGGCTTAGAGCAACGTTTGCTGCTGCTGAAAAAGACAATCGGACAGGTGCTTAATCTTGACGCCCATGGGTCCGCGACTGGGAGCCGCGGCCGGGGTGCATCAGATAGCGGGGACCTCGTCTTCGCCGGCGAAGACGCTGTGTGTGCGTGAATGTGTACTGGGCGTTGTCAATGGTAGTGTGGTCGTCGGGGTCGTCAAGGACGTGTTTGGGCCGCCTCTGCCTAGGCGGGATGTTAAGAATAATCCTATAAGAGGCGGCATTTCTAATGAGAGGGTTGGGATGACTGACGGCTCTCTTGAAATAGTCTACGGAGAGCGTTTTGAAATGATTGTTGACCGTTGCGAGGTCGAGATCTCTGTGGAGATCGACGTTGCGCTTGAACCAGCGGGCGTCCGTGGCTATGCGCATGAATTTGTTCTGCAGCGTCTGGAGTCGAACCAGCCGGCGTGCAGGGACGTGAGCGAACACTACGCTCGCATAAGAGAATATGGGGCGGATGCAAGTTTTGTAGAGTGTCACCTTGTGGCAATTTACTCTTCTTGCAGATCATGGGATAGAGGCAACTTAGCACAAACGCTGCCCTGCCACGGACGGTATGAGTGTTTTCGGTGAAGTGCATGCACGCATCTAGAGTGACTCCTAGATATTTGGCTTTCCGTTGCCAAGGGATCGAAAAATTAAAAAGTTTAATTGTTGCCAGATCTCGGCGATCTGGCCTCTTAGCACCGGTGAACAGTATCGCTGTGTTTTTCTCAGCATTAACCTCAATTCTCCATTTGCGGAACCAATCGCCTAGGCTATTGACCGCTTTTTGGAGGCGAGAGGAGATGTAAGTAAGCGAGTACGAGGAGGTGTATAGTGCGGTGTCGTCCGTGAACTGGGCTAGGTGAACGTGAGGCGTTCTAGGCATGTCGCTGGCGTACAGCGAGAAGAGCAGTGGTGACAGTACGGAGCCCTGGGGGACTCCGGCCCGAATTGAACGGCGTGAGGACAGAGTGCCCTCGACGCGCTAACGAAAGCTGCGGTTTGTTAGAAAGTCTCGTAATAGTGTTACTAGACTAACTGGCACACCAAGATGGAGAAGCTTATAAATTAAGCCGGGGTGCCATACCTTGTCGAAGGCTTTCGCTACATCGAAAAAGATCGTCTATAACACAACTGTCCTACTCGGCAAGAACATACGGTGCGACGAGCAGGAGAGATCGCGGGTGCTGAGGTAGGAGAGTGAGGGAGTTCGCCGGCGGTTGACCAATCAGGATTATTCACCGTCGGCAATGCGCTAGGTTCGGTGCTCCCGTCCGCAACACAGGCCAGAAGGGCAATCTTTTGCAGTGTTGTGATTTATGCTCGATGTTTTCTTTCAATTTATCGGTCTTTTCTTAATAATAATAATAATAATTTCATTTATTTAGCAACAAGGAATCAAATACATACATAAGAAATTTTTCACAGATTTTTAGTAAATAACTTACACACTATACAAATATTAAAGTACATATCATTAAGCAAACCAAATTAATTACAAAGATTACTACTAAATTTAAAAGAATGTCATTATGAATACTATGTTAATACTTAACTATGTAAAGGTCCTAAAAGAAACTAACTACTGGAATACATACAATTTAATATATAATTTATACACCGCAGAATCGTATCTGGCCATTAACATGCTCAGAATGCTGTTGCTACTTGCCCAAGCCCTTTTCACTAGTGACGCTATTCGCTTTCTTCTGATAGCATAAAAATCGTCAGTTTGTGTTAATGCGAACATTCCTGACGCAGTACAATACCGTGGCAAGCCAAACAACATTCTGAACCCGTTATTATATTGGACACGAAAAGCATTTATCGCCGCCTGTGTATAACTGGTCCACAAGGATGCAGTGTAAAAACTCTGGCAAAAAGCCTTAAAAAGACTGATCTTGGCTTCTACGCTACGACGAGCAAACCGATGAACCAACATATTACACCGCACCGCCAATGCTCTTCGTTCCCTTTTAATGTCTACATCGTCTTTAAGGTCATTGGTAACCACGTGTCCTAAGTATTTATAATGATCAACAAATTTTAGACGTGACTCATTCAGCCTAATATTGTGATCAAGCTGATATTCATTCGGTGTTATGCCCTTGGCCTTAATGACCATGTATTCACTCATCTTCTCATTATATACTAGTCCATGACGTTTTGCATATTCATCACAACTTTTTAGTAACTCTTGGATCGACCTTACCGTTAAACCCATGACAACCATGTCGTCCGGATAACTAAGATTGTTTACACATACATCGTCTATCCAGCAGCCGACACTTCTCCCACTGAGTTGAACAATAAGATCGTTCATTTTGTCGAGGAACCCCTCCGAGATTGCAGCGATAACTTTGAGAACTTCGTCGAGGAACCCCTCCGAGTTCGCAGTGATTATCGAGTCACACCGTCTTGATACTTCCGAAGAATCGCTATCAAGAAACCCCGCCAGCTCCGTGAAGAAGACGCCCGGCCAGCACGAAGATCGAAACC
The DNA here is from genome assembly GCA_015832385.1 of Elymnias hypermnestra. NCBI lineage: Eukaryota > Metazoa > Arthropoda > Insecta > Lepidoptera > Nymphalidae > Elymnias > Elymnias hypermnestra. Next base: position 656,198 of record JACTOM010000062.1, read on the forward strand.
TGCCAATTTAAGAGGTCCGCTGCGAACAGTGACCTCCCGACGCGCAGTCGTCGAGAAGAAGCAAACCGGACGACGGACGCTGTGTGGACTGGAAGTCCGAAGACCGAAGTCTGAAGACAACCAACTGCCTTTGACCTATATTGCCTCAGTCCGAAGAGTGGGGCATACATCGGTCGTTCGAGAAGATAGGACAGAAGTTGGTCTATAATATACCAGTCCAAAGAGTGGGATATATAGCGCCAATACTCACCGATTGCGACCTTTCATTTTTATTAGAAAAGAAGTACTTAAAGACTTGTTTCATGATAGTTTGGTTAGGTTTTGATCATGGGATCCATGACAAAGTAGCGGAACTCTTCAATTCTTAGCATCAAATTAATGTAGCTCGGCGGAATCTTTTATAGGCTATCCGGATATTTGAGTCACCTAAGCTAAGGTAGTTATAGTCAAGTAATTTTTGTAGTTAAATATGATGATCAAAGGAACAACGGTTTACAGTATGGGTACGATTTATGGCAGAATATATAACTGACATAACTTTGCACTGATCGTATGTTTGTTGCTGCAATGTAATATTTATAAGGTGTATTATGTGTGAAGCGGTGGTAGCCGAGTGGGGAGGGAAACTTTTGCGTATTAGTGGTAATGACATAATGAGGTGTACAAAAACTAATAAATAAATAAGCTATAATATATTATACCTTTGTCGCCATTTACATTTCATTACCACCACAAAAATAGCAGTTATAAACTAAACTTTAGTGAAATTCCTTTTTATGTCACTTGTCCAGGTTAAGGTTAAACATGACTTCGTTTCTGAAGAGTAACAAACAAAACTAAGGATATAACAAATTCGCACATTATTAGAGTAATCAGAGAAGTCAATTTGCGGGATAAGTGGAAACAAGAGCATTTTGTAACATCATAATTATACACCGCGTAGGTGTTACAAACGAAATTATCGCTCGAGGTAACCCGCGTCATGTTCATGTCACTACGGCTGACACACCGTCGCGGAATCGCAGATTGGTACAAACAATGCCTATTTGAAACTTAAAATTAACAGTCAGCTTATTATAATGAATTCTAATTCCCAATGGATGTTTTTTACCGCTAAAAAATACTTTACGCCTGATGAAGTATAAGCCTCCACCCGGGATTTTCAATTTAAATTCTTACGGATACTTTATATTGTTCTAGAAGCAATATAAGTACTTTATTGGACTGCTTTGGTCTAATGAGAAGCTTGGACCACAGATAGTTACTACCCTATAAGCAAATACTTGTCACCAAGCAAAAAATATTCTTAGTAATACTGCAATGAAACCTTTTTTTTTTTAATAAGTCAGCGCTTAATTGAGATCTCAGCTGATGATAAGTTATAATACATTTAACAACTGATTTAAGCCTAGCTGTATACATTTCTATAACAAACTTCCACAAGACGTTCTAGAGATGTCACTTAATAAATTCAAAGTCTTTGATAAAGGAAAGTCGATTGAAAAATCATATTAAAAGTTGCAAGATTACTTAGATGATACAAACACGTGCGAGTAAACGAATGACTCGAATTTGAATTTAAATATAATAAACTAATATGATATTGTAATGAAGATGGTAAAAATATACCCGATTTAATTGTTGTGGGTTCTTTTCAGGATAGGACGCGAAGGAACTCTCGTTACTTTAGAATGCAAGTCGTTTTTTTAAACCATCATCAGATGTACATTAGAATTAGTGTGTGGAAAAAAATATATTTGACGATTCAAAAGGCCTACTTGAATAAAGATATTTTGAGTTTCAGTTTGAGTACAGACTAAGATGAAAGCGTGCTAACATTGTAAAAGGTAATTTGTCTCATATGGATTCTACGTAGCATCGTACCAGAAAGCAATTATCTGCTTGGCGGTCCTTCTTTGCTGGTAGGGTTCTAACTAGCGACGGCCTTCTAACCCTGGGAGGGTTAGGCCGTCGCTAGTTCAAAGTAAGACAAATTAGATATCGCAATTTAGGATATGCAGAACCTCTTCTAGCGAAGCGACTTTCATCACTAACATCAGGTGAAATTACAATTAAGCACTAACTTGGCAGCAATAAAAAGCTGTATTATAAATAGTAATGTGCGCTATATTTTTATGTCTAAATGAAAGTTTTTCTGAAAGTTTTTGAAGCTTTTTGAAAGCTCCAATACTAGTTTTGGGGCTTTCATTAGTAAAAGAAAAACGTAGCCAATTTTTATCATCCTTTCCATTGGAACTGCAATTCATAGGTATGTAATTAATATCAGATTTGGCTACCAGTTACAAATAAAAAAAGTCTCTGCCATATAGAGCATTCAACAATAGAATGTGCACACAAATTGAATTTCACACATCGACGTTCTACGGAATTAAACGAGAGAATGGGACGAAGCAATTGCTGTTACAAAAGAGTGGGCTTGAATGAATCGTTTAACTGATGCGGATAAAAGCCTTGTAACTTTCATTTTAATTTATAACTTCAGCTTTTTTTATTGTGCAACGTTTACTCTTAACTATCATATCGTTTAATTTGTGAATTGTGCGTTTATACACTGAGAGAGACGTAGTCATTGCATAAATAGGAACGACCGAAAATAGATGCTCTAGAAATGTAGTCTTCAAGAACTCGGCATCAAGCAGCGTCTATTCACTTTTGTACAATCTCAAAATCTTTCTTTTGACACTTTTCCGGGCGACACAACCAGCTCATCAAATGTTCCATAGTTTAAGTAAAAGTGGAAGGCACTAAACTGTGTGGGAGGTCACGCATTCGATGGACCAAAACAAATCTGCTCAGGAAAGCTTAATGAATGAATGTTGCAAGTTGCCATCGAACAGAGAGAAATAGTAAGCCGTCATTGTTGCGATCGGACCAGTGAGCCTAGCACGTCGGCTTCGGCGACTAATTCTGAATGCTCATTTGTCGGCGACGCCTTCCCCCAACTACCCCTCTCCCGCTCGTCCGGCCGCATGTGGTTGCTGGGAAGGATTTGTATAAAAGGGCACTCCCATGGTCCCAAACAGGTCCTTGATGACCCAGACGACCAGATTACGATTGACAATGCCCCTTATACACAAGTCACACACACACACAGCGTTTTCGCCGGCGAAGACGAGGAAAACGCTTTATGTCCCCGCTATCTGACGCGTCGCGGCCCCCAGTCACGGACCCATGGGCATCAAGACTAAGCACCTGTCCGATTGTCCTTTTCAGCGGCAGAAAACGTTACTCTATGCCTGGTCCGAGCCTCCCAGAAGGCGCCCTTAGAATAACGTTTTCCCCACAACGCAATAGAGCATGGGCTCGAGGAAGCTCCGCCGAGCGTGGGCCGTAGATGGCTACGGCCCACGCTCGGCGGAGCTTCCGCGCTCGCCGCTCTGCTCGTTTACGCAAGGCTAATAGCTACTACACATTTCGAAAAAAAAATCTATCGGATACTTTTGCCTTAGATCGGAGTAGATTCTTACTAAAACCGAATTATGATTTTTGAAGAACCAACGACTGAACTTCTGAACCTGGAAGTACCAAACATGAACATTGAAACTCGAAGACCCATGCATAAATAACTGACCACCGAACCAACGAAAATCTGAAGACCCGATGCCTCAAGAACTGATGAACCGAAGATGAAAGCCATAAGAACCCCATACAGTCCATTATACCCGGAGGAATTCGTTTGATCCTGACTCTCTTTCCAAAAGTCATCATGGGCATAACGTCAGCCCTTTTAGTTACTTCATAACGATCACGACCGCACTATCAAGAGCGTAACGTATGCAAGGAATAATTAATAATATTTTAAATGATTTTCTCGGACGTTAAAATCAAAAGGTAAGTTGGAGCTTGTTATTGTCCCACTGCTATGCACAAGCCTCTTCATTTATAGGACTGCTGGTCCAGCGCGGGTTGCCAGAGTACCCAGAATTGCTCTTGGTATAAATAGGTTTCCTTACGATGTTTTTATTCACCAAAAGCCGCAACCAGAGATTGAATAAAACAATCAACAACGTAAGTTTCGTTTTTGTAGAGAGAACCTGTTGTGGATTAATATTCACAACATGATCTGTGACCAAAAACCTTAACACAGTCTGTGGTCCGTTATGACCACAATTTTAAAATCTTAGATCCTTTCGCAACGTACGCTCATCAGCAACATAATCTTGATACAGCGAAATACACCTTTTACGAGCAAACAGCAGTTTTCTTTGTCGACTCCTACAATCAGCGCCTGAATATCTACGCCCGTCTTCTAAACACCGAGAAGACATAACAGAACCTTAACGTTGCCTACTCAGAACTCGAACCCGCGATCTCTCTAAACGATAACCCACGCGTCTCACAATTAGGTCATGCCTTTGAACTTGTGTATGATGTCAATAAATATAATATTTATAAGATAGTTTCAAACAGTACTTTTTATACTGTGCTCTTTATAAAAAAAAATGTGTAAGAGAATTCTCATTAAGTATAAAATTCTTTGAGCACTCATTTCCAGAGTTTGCAGGAACTTTTCTCAGCGAAGCCTTTTTTTCTTGGTTTTATAAGAGACTGCGCTTCTTGCTGCATAAATTATTACATTTTCAATTATGTTGCGTGGAGAGTATTAATTTTATCTAAGAGTTTTACTAATATAAAATAAAATAAACTTACCAAAGTCGAGCCATAACATTTTTGACTATACCAACTAATTTCTAAGTTAAGTATTTCGTTGAGTTCTAGTTGATACGTGTAATACTATTATAACATCTGGTATATGTGTATATAGTATAGAATAATATATGAAATATACTCGCACGAACTGATATAAAGCAGATATTGAACGTATATCAGCAGATAGAATGAAAACAAATGGTAAGCATTATAGTCACGTCTACAATTTCCATTTCTATCGAAATGGCGTTGACATTTCAAACGAAACTATTTCAATACTAAAGCCGCGTACGATGATCAAACTGAAGGATAACGCCTTATTCTCGTATTTGAATATATGAGAAGAAACTTTGACGCGAAGTTCAAGAGAGACTAACTAATAAAACGTTTAGATTTCCTCGAATTCATTTAAAAATATCCTTTATTTAATACACTTGGGGTTCAATTACTTATTAACCTATATAATAATAAAGCTTTAGCACCCAGAAAACAATTGCCTCATTGGTCAAGAGGTTATGAGAATGTAGGAATACTCGTAGATAGTGCACTTGTGTACTCTGCATTAAAGTAACACACCAACTCTCATTAACAAACCACTTTTATTCTCTCCACTATTTAGATATACACAACTTGCACTGTACTATTTGAATACAAATATACAATTTAGCATTACTTCTCTTAGATTTAGCACTACTTCAAGAGACACAGCCCGAAAGACTATTCATACAATTGATCCGCTCTTTAAAATAACCTTGTAAATTTTTTTTACGCTGGGAAATGCATTTACTCTCTAAAAGATCAGAATGCCAACTAATACCTAGCGGAGCTCTCGACATCCTGAGTGATAACCAGAGGTACGAGTACACAATCCACTCTGGTACCCCCTGATGTAGCACCTCCTGTCAATAGTTTGTGGAGGGGGAAGAAGATGCGCTAACCTACATATCCTGCTTCTCCGCCTCTTCCGTCGGATAGGTGGAGCGCCGATGACATTCTTTCTCACCCGATGCCTCCTTCAGTGACATAACGGATTGGCAGAAGGTAGCGACTACCCTCTAGCCCGGCTCGTTGGCAAGCATTGCGCTAACTATGCTCACCAATGAGTGGGACAATTAAGACGTATCGCTGAGGTCCCCATGCGGAACACTTTGCCATTATGTGATGTGGCGAATCTGTGGAAACACCACACTCGTGGCAGTCAGCCGATTCCTTAGAGCCGACAATCAGATGCAGGTATTTACCAAAACAACCGTGTTTTGTTTAACACCTGCACCAGTCTGTAAGAGAGCGATCCGTGCCCTCTGGCTAACCAATTCTCCAGGAAGGGACGGATCGCCTCAACAATGGCTACACCCGAATTTGGGGATCCGAAAACTTCCTTCCACCGTTCGATAAACGTTATCCGAGTGGGCCCATGACTGAGTCTTGTCAATATCAGGTACCCCACCTCTAATTCTTCTAACCGCCCTGCATTGATAGGCGGCTTGCTTAACATTTCGTAATATTACGGGATAATTTTTGAGAGTTTTAAGTGATGCTACTATATTGCTCAATAACTCCTAACATTCCAGAACTATCAGTGTTGTCACCCAACTATATATAGTCTAACATATGCCTACCAACTCGCAGTGGAGCAGCGTGGTAGGACTATGCTCTAAAAACTCTTTCTCCCATGAGTGAACAGGCCTGTGCCCAACAGTGGGACGTTAATGTTCTGCTACTTACTTTACTTTACCTATAAAGCTACACACTATCTTATAAAATCACAAAAGCAAGCTTTTTAATAATAACTAATGTAGTATTAATAAATAAATCCATTAAATTATTAAGATATCAGACATCGAGTGAAGGTGAAGTCAAGGGCATTTATATAATACTAGTTGTAAACTTTGAATTAGTTTTAAGGTTTAATCCTCTTGATTTAATTTAAAACGGCTTACCTCAGGTTGAAGAACTGTAGTAAGAAATCTTATTAGATAAAGCTGTTTTCTAAGAATCTTAGATAATATTGAACTAAGTAAATGTCATCTCAATTCTCTCTCCACTTTGATCAATAGAGATAAGTGAAATTGATGCGGGATTATGATATGGGATAACATAAAAGTTATAAGGGAATATTAGAATAAATATAAACTTATCAAAGGAAGGGATTAACAATAAAGAAAATAGAAAGATACATTAAACCAGGTATCCTTATATATACATTTAATCCCTTTTTATGTTAAAATGTATTGCGTAGTAATAATATTTGGTCTTTGAAATACATACATTTCATGTTAGTATTTACATTTCCTTTTTATTTATAAAATTATTAGCTATGTTCGATTATGTCATCTGCATATTTTCGACAGAACTGTTCGTAAACAGCTGTACTAATTGGGATGATTCTTTTTGAGATATTCATACTATAAATGATAGATTTTTATATATTTTCACCAGAAAGGAAAGCTTGTGATAATTACTTGTATATATCATGAAATAATTATTAATATCGACGTCCATGTTGGCGTATTTGTGCACGTACTTCTTTCTATAGCATGGGTACGATTCATGGCAAGACAAAATTTAGGAAGTTGCTTTTTCTAACATGTCTGAATGTGATCTGGTGGAAGGCTTTGGCCGTGGCTAGTTACCATCCTACCAGCAAGGACGTGACGCCTAGTAAAAAACTGCGTTCGGGTATGATGCTGAGTAGAAACCATATCCCTCAGATAGTCCAGCCGCGTTTTTTATTGACCTCCGTAATTTTCCCCGCGCGTTGAATGATGTTAAAGTGGCTCTTGAGACTGAAATGTTCATAAAAAACTACCAAATTTTATGATTTTTATGTTTGCTAATTTTTAAACTATACAATATTATCTTTTGTTTATTAAATTAAGATTCTGGTGTAGCCTCATATTGCGTTAAACTTTGAGATAGTGAAAATAGTTCATCTCATATTTATAGGTTCATGTCTAAAAATTAAAACTTACCTCAAGGGCTTTCATTGTTATTCACATCACTTATATAATAAAAAATAAAAATAATCACTAATAAACTCTCACATTTTATAAAAAAGGAGCACAAAAACCTTAACGACCTTCGACGCGACAGACGCACCTTTAGTAAAGGTCACTGATTTTGTATTGTATTTATATTGTCTGGTGTTATCTTTACCTATATTGTAACGACAGTATACACTTAAAAAGAAAGAGATGCTTATATATCTGATTACCCGAAACAGAACTATCGTATCATGTTAAGTTGTAGTTGACACGTACAATCTAAGGGATCAGATGTAAACTACTGCTCAGTAATTTAAAGCGCTTCCATCTTTGATTGTATCATCACCTACTAATAGATGATTACATAGTAAACCAGTGATCTGTCAGCAAATAAAAAATGTTGTCAGAAAATCGTACGATATAATAAGCAGATATCATTTCCAACAACTTCATGAAATTTCAGAAATAATCAGTTCTAAAACTCGACAAAGCTCACCATCTATAAATAATTATCAAAAGAAAAAAAGAGGGACGGGGGGTCATTATGGACGCAAGTTAAAACCGAGGAAGGAAAATTAAAAATATTTTCGACCAAACGGCGCACTAACGAGACTGTGCTGTCCTTTCACGCTGCCAAAATTGCATTTACGACCCATTGAGTTTGGGAAGATTAAACCTTTTTCGACCTGTATAAGGAAAATTACGATGAACTTATGGCCAAAGTGAAATTGGAAACAGAAATGCGAATACAAATCTATATATGTATGTAAAATTTGCAAAATTTGGATGAATTTGAGCATAGGATATACAGAACCTTGAAGAAATAAGAGTCTATTTATAGCGAGATATATCTAATATCGGGTAAATAAGAGAATTAACAATTGTTAAAGAATTCTGCTCACTTCTGGTAAATACAAGAAGTGAGGTTTAAAAGGAAAAAAAGTTAAAAATGCGTGGGCCAGAAACAATAAGCATAATAATTGGTAAATTAATAATATGTTCATATTTTAAATATTTCTTAATAAAAATTATTAAATTCTAAATAAGATTTCATGATACAAGTCATTAACTAAACTAAAATATTCCTTACTTCCAGTAAACTCAAACTTTTTTGTCAAAGACTCTACCACCGGTTCGTAAACAAACTGACTACAGAGAAGAAGCCGGCAAGAAACTATAGACTATTACTCTTTTTTTTACTCATGTTATATTTAATATAAATAACAATAAAATACATCATAAACATTCATTATTATTAAATATAAAACAAATAGCATACAACTATTATTATGACATAATAAAAAGACATCAGTTTTAATTTAAAGGAATACACTTAGCTTTGTATCGCAGAGCAGCTCTTTTTACCGACACAACTTAAAATACAGTAACTGGTAGCTAACGTTGACTAAAAACTAAGGACTCAACTAACTTCTTCAAATATATATATATACCTTTCTTACTAATGAAGGCAAACCACCAATGACAGTGTTTGGCACCAAATATATTTCTTAAATATCTTATTTATTAAGAAACTACCACTCCCTGTTAGTTTTTAATAGTTACAATTGATATAGTTTAAGTATCTCTAATCGTTTATGAAACATCACAACCATAATATCCCAAATTGGCATCATTTACAATGTTTACAAATTCACCAATGGGAACGAGATTGTGAAGACCATTCTTTCTAAGAATACGATTTAGTCAAATGACGAACCGTATTCTTTCTTTGAAATATGAATAATTATTTTATATATACTATCACGTGCGTACAAAGTACACAGATGTGAAACTTCTTTGGCAAACTATTTTTTAAGTCTTGTTTATAAGTATACAAACGTAAAACTTTGGATTTCCGAAAGTCAGAGGGAGGGACAAAGGAAGATATGTTAGGAATTTAATTCTCATTAAAATATTAAGAATAACGAAAATAAATACAAGTAATTTATTGAAATCTCATATGATCGATTGTTAACAAAAATGCCACTTGTTCTTGAATTTTAAATTAAGAAAAGAGAATTTATGAAATATTTCAAACGACTTCGCATAAAAAAAGCTGCACATCTTCGTGACACTGACGTGATGTTTCATTCGTAAAACCATTACTTTCATGCGCTTAAAGTGAAACACTTTAAAAAAATTTAAGTCGCAATTTTGGACCTTTAATAGAATACGTGGAATAGATAACTCAATTTAGTCTAATTCCTTAAACTTCTGATCAAAATTTTTTTCATTCAAGTAGGCTCAAAAAGCACTTTTGAATCGTCAGTAGATTATCCCTTGGTAACAAATCTAACATCGATTAGGAAAGTTGATTCCGCTGACAAGAACCCGGAAACATAATCAAGGCTTACTTGCGTGATAGGTCAATTCAGTACGTGGATCGAAACGGTGTAATGCACACGAGGGTAATAAGCTGCGGGGTTCCTCAAAGATCCGTATTAGGGCCCATGTTATGGAATCTGGCTTACGACGCAGTCCTGCGCACTGTACTTCCTACTGGCGTGAATATTACCTGTTATGCTGATGATACCCTAGTGTTAGCGCAGGGAATAAGTTTTAAGGAGACTGCGAGGCTTGCAGAAACCGGGGTGGCATACGTAGTAGCAAAAATAAACGAGCTGGGCCTGCAGATAGCTCCACAGAAAACAGAAGCACTTTGGTTTCATAAGCTCCCAAGGCGATTGCAACCACCTCAAACAAGCATCCACATTGGTGACGTTGATGTCCAGGTAGATCAGTGCATCAAATACTTGGGTCTTACCTTAGACGGCCGCTGGGACTTTGGCGAGCACTTTCGTCGCCTGGTACCAAGAATTGAAAAAGTTGCTGGTGCAATGCATCGCTTAATGCCTAATCTTGGAGGACCTCAAGAAGGAGTCCGACGTCTCTATGCAGGGATTATACGATCTATGGCTTTATATGGGGCGCCTATATGGTCTCACAGGCTATCAGGCGTCCGACGCTATAGAGCTATACTTAATAGCGTCCAACGCAAGATGGCCATTAGAATCGCACGAGGCTATCGCACAATATCGTTTGAGGCGGCTACTGTCCTAGCGCGCTTTCCTCCACTTGACATTTTGGCTGACATGGAAACGAGGACATATCACGCAACACAAATAATTCGTCGTAGCGGTATGGTAGATACAGGGGTGATCAAGAGTCTCAGACGGCAGTCGCATCAACAAGCATTTAACGATTGGCGACTTCGCCTTAGTGATGAGAGGAATGCACGGCAACGCGTTGTCGGTGCGATCTTGCCGTGTTTCGAGGCCTGGATGGAGAGGTCGTCAGGGAACGTCACCTTTAGACTAACACAGGTCCTGACTGGACATGGATGTTTCAGTCAGTATCTGTGTAGGATAGGGCGCGAAGCGACAACGCGGTGTTACCACTGCGGTCACGAGTGCGACGATGCACAGCACACGCTTGCGGTGTGCCCTGCATGGGATGTCGAGCGGCGCATCTTGACAAGCCAGATTGGCGAAGATCTCTCTCCACTAACTGTAGTTGCAGCCATGTTGATGAATGCCGATGCTTGGAAGGCGGTGCTCTGCTTTTGCGAAACCGTCTTGGTTAAAAAGGAGACCGCCGAGCGAGCGCGAGAGAGGTCCGATCCATCACGGAGACGAAGACGCAGGGGCAGAATGGTTGCGTAGCAGTCGTTGAACGCTTCTCTTGGTGAAGTGGTGAAGCGTTGAACGAACGGGGTTGCGAACGGTGAGATTGGGGGCCCGCACCGTTCTGTTGCAGACAACCCCGGGAGGGATGTAGCTTACGTGGCCTTAAGCTACATTGCAGTCAGACCACGGGATGTGTATGTCATCGCACAGTGGCGGCACCAGACGAAGGTTCCTACGGACATCCTTACACCTTACATGTGCCGAGGAGGGCCACCGAGGGGGTTTTAGTGGGTATAATCCTACATAACCTGGCCTTTCCCCCAAGAGGCCGGGCATCTTTAGAAGATTTCCCCCCCGTGAAAAAAAAAGAACCCGGAACACAGAGGTTACTTTTTCAAATATAGTTTTTGGAAGTAACATAGTGTTTAGGTTTCATGTGCAACTGGAATCAAGTCAAAAGATCTTTCTCTTTTAAATAATCTTCAAAATCGTAATATGCCTTTTCGTAAAGTAAAGTAAGTAAGTAGCAGCCCTTTAACGTCTCCCTGCTGGGCACAGGCCTCCTCACTCTGAGGAGCGAGGGTTTTTAGAGCATAGGGCCACCACGCTGCTCCACTGCGGATTGGCAGGCATAGTACACAAGTGCACTCTCTATTCCTTCACTCTCGTAGTCCGATGTGACGGGAATCCGACACGACCGGAGAGAGATCAGATGCAGGACCGAAGGCTTAACGTGCTCTTCGAGGCACTGGGGTGGATCACACCGCCAACTTCCCAATTTCGGGCAAATATTGAGAAAATCTTTATAGAAACCTTATGTCTGTAGTCGAACATGCTTACCTATGAGGCAGTTTGAGGCAGTTTTGCAACTTAAGTGGTTCGGGTATCTTATTAAAAATGTGTATGTTCAACCCAACAAATGAGTTCTGATGTTTGCTTTTCTATCTTGTAGCTGAATCATAATTGGTAGCACAATCATTGTAAATAACATGAATGTGACGTTGTTGTTGTGTGTGTTTAACGATTCAAAGGCGCTGTAGAAGCCTAATTCAATTAACTAATTACCTTTTGATTAGATTTGCTATGTATTAATTATTTTTTCTAAATTGTTATTATTCTATTGCGAAGATAGCAATGCAAATATATCAATTACGTTTGAATCTCGGGACTCCCTACCGGATGGACATGTAGCTGCGTAAAAGAGATATATTGCATTTGCATACTGACACACGCCCTCATAGAGATACATTATGTTCTAGTGACAGTATTGGATAAAATACAGTGAAATATTTTTATGACATTTCTCACACACATATCCCTTCTATTTATATTTATTTGACGGCTTGTTTTATTTAAAAAAATACATTTTTTCACATACAAGTGGAACTCCTCTTATTATAGCTATTAATCAAAATATGTCGCTTATATAATGAATTTTGTAATCTACATACACATACATAGCATCACGCCTCATTCCCATAGGGGTAGGCAGAGACAACATCCTTCCACTTGCCACGATCCTTGCACATCTCCTTCGCTTCTTTCATTCTCATTAAACCTTTCATACAAGTTCGTCGGTTTAGAGTACTCTTGACCTGGTCCTTATTTAAAATAACCTGGATTTGGTCCAGGAACGCTCGCCTTGGTCTTCCCCATCCAACTTTCCCGTTCACTCTTGACTCATAAATCATTTTAGTCAGTCTCCTTTAGACTGTATATAAAAAGACATAATAAAATATTTTTTTTTTAACAAAAACTGAAATAGTTATTGTTTCTGTTGTTATGTAAATAAGCAATAGAAACTAACAACGGAATGATATTTTAGTGCGCGCTAGCAAAACACCAACTGCCGGTTTATCAAATAAATATATCACGTAAACGCTTAACTGTTTCTCTAATTGTGTAGATCAAAGTGCTAACGAGTAGTCATTACGATGCAAAATAGTCTTGTTTAGTATATTTCAAGAGTACTTACGTTATTACAAATGTATTTTATTATTTATCTTTCTTTCCTTCTTTTTGAAGTTTAAATGAATTTAATATGTAAAAAAATATGTATTTTGTGGATATTGAATGTGTGGCTTGGTTATCGCTCGCTCGAGTAAAGTCGGCACTCGTCGGCTAAAAGAGTGAGAGAATTTTAGCCAAGGTAACATTGCTAACTCAACATTAATAAAGAAAGCTTCGTTGAGCTTTCACTTTTATCTTGTGGTGGACATCATACAGCATATGTGACGTTACTTTACGGCAATACTACTTGTGGGCCATCCCCCATGGTAGCTACTGGTGGAAGTTCTTGCAGCTAGAAGCAGGGTACCCGATAATGGCAAGGCTCAGAGGGTCTTTTTGATAGGGCTTTAATCGTACTCTGGAAGATCTCGGATCCCCATATGTGGGCATAGCCATTGTGGAGAAGATCCGGAGAGATAACAACCGGATGCTTTGATAAAGACCTGCATTAGATTGTCGGCTGTGAGGAATAGGTTGCCTGCCACGAGTATGTATGGTGCTTTCATAGATTCGGCGTATCACACAGTAGCAGTTTGTTGTGCATGGGGGCTTCTTGTTGGTGAGAATAGTTGGCGCATTGCAAATGAGACGAGCCGGAGGGCAGTAGTTTCCATCTGCGAATCTGTTATTTTGCTGAAGAAAACATCGCAGAGGGTGAGAACAGAATGCTGTCGCCGCCATATCTTACGCAGGAGAGGGTTACCAGAAGGAATTGTGTATGCGTACCTCTGTTTCTCCACTCAAAGATGTCTAGGTTTCTGCTGGGTTTTAATGGGTACTCTGATTTTTCAGTGAGTCCCATTCTCCCTGCCTGGGATACGTAAATGCGTTTCTTAGCTTCAAAAAAAATGAAGTCGTTGAAAAATAAGCTGAAAGAAGATAATGATAAAATGATAATATCCATTCAAGGTTTTGCCTACTTAATGGGCAAAACATCTTCTCCCAACTGTGCAATATGTGGCGTTGTGGAGGATTTGTACCATATTCTAGTGGAATGTGCCCGGAATGGGCCGAGGCGACATACCTTCGTCAGCGAATACAGCGAGATTCAATGGGTTGGTGGACTTAATATACTGCTGCAGGTTCCATTGTCAAGGGAATTTAGAAAATTGATACATTTCTATGAGTATGGAGTACGTCTAAGAGGAACATAATCATTGTGAAATTATGAGTACTCAACAGAGCGACATAATCGCAAGCGATTAAGCTCTTTAAAATAAGATAAAAAAAAATAATACTGCCTTCTACAAATTTTTACGATGATTTAAAGTCGCGGCCGAAAGTCCCACTATAACAATCTAGTTCTTCTAACAAAGTAGGATTGACGGCCTCCCCTATTTTAGAAAATTATATATTCAAATTTGTCTGACTCTGCGCTGGTAGGAGGTTTCAGCCGTGGCTAGTTACCACCCTACTAGTAGTACTAGTACTATCTACCACCGAGCATAGAGATTCGCGGTCAGGTACGATGTTGTGTAGAAACCATGAGAGGTAAATTGCCTCTTACTATATCAGCGTGCTTTCATCATTGTGGGATCACATATTTTCCGCTGAGATCACAGTCAAGCTCTTACCATAAGATAATATGACTGACAGCCTTTTAACGTCCCACAGCTGAACACAAGCCTTATTTTTAAAAAGAGGTTTTTAGAGCATACCACCGCCATGTCGCTAAACTTCAGATTATTAGGTTACACATTTCCCCGGATTGCTTCTGGAATATACAGGTTCATGAAGTTTTCCTTCGTAGAATGTTTAAATTAATAATAACTTTTATGTAATTATACATAAGTTTTCCATAGAGAACTTAGTGATGGATGGAAATCGTTTACCAATCTGTTTTTGGTTTTCCCATCGTTCACTTATCAAATGCTTTTAGAAAAGGTATATGATAATGTTATAGATAATTTGTGCGATAAAAATGTAAGGCAAATAAAAAAGCATGAAATTGAGAAGAGAAAAGAAGTAAATACTGAGTTTTTGCTGGTTTCTTCTCAGTAGAATCGACTTCTCCTATTGGTGGTAATTGGTTACCAACGAGCAGACTGCTGACGATTAAAAAGAGCTTTTTCGAGCTTCCTTATAAAAAAAAATGAAGTTGAATATTTAATCTTTAAAACAATATATATTTCATGAGTGATAGCCTATTTCTGAAGTAGACTATTATTGCTTTTATGTCCAGTTTCTTTAAGGAATGGTCGGCTATTATTGTTGGATGGAAATTTCCTTTATTTATTTAGGTAAAAGCTGACCCTTCTATCGATCTCTAAGAAAGGGTAAGCAAAGTGAATAGCCATAAGTTATGCTATAACTTTATAGTCTTACATTACTTGTAAAAAATCTTTATGTATATCTACAAATGGAAAACTAATTACCCAATTAATAGACCTACATCTATATGTCAGAGTGCAGTCTGTGGATCGCTGACGGCATCTGTCTATCGGCGCGCGTCTCTCAGTAGTTCTCGAGTGAGGGTCCGCCGGGGCGGTCGACTGTTGAAACTGTCGCGTTCCTAGCTATTATTATTAATGATTTTGTGTAAATTGATATCGGGAACATTCAGTGATTGAACATTATAATCGGAGTTAATTAATAAAATGCACCAACATTACCCACCAATGCCCACAGTATGGCAATTGAATTATGGATGTAACTAACGATGATGTCGGCGGAGTACCTTATGCCCATGCCTTATGCCCATATATATATATATATATATATATATATATATATCTTCATATACCAATGAAGATGATTCCAATTGGTTTTAGTGGGTTTTACAAAGCTTTTTCTTCACTGCNCCAATCGTCGAATCACCGTTAGAGAAGTTGCTGAGGACCTAAACATATCGATTGGCTCGTGCCATTCGATTTTTATCAATGATTTGGGCATGAGACGGGTCGCCGCGAAATTCGTACCAAAATTGCTCAATTGTGACCAAAAACAGCATCGCATGAACATTGCTAATGAGATGTTAAACTCTGTCCGCGACGACCCAAATTTGCTCCAGAGGGTCATAACTGGTGACGAATCGTGGGTTTATGGTTATGACGTGGAAACCAAAGCTCAATCATCTCAATGGAAGCTGCCGCACGAACCAAGACCGAAAAAAGCGCGCCAAGTTCGATCGAATGTGAAAGTTTTGCTGACAGTTTTCTTTGATTGCAGGGGCGTGGTGCATCATGAGTTCTTGCCACAGGGAAGAACGGTCAATAAGGAATATTACCTGCAAGTTATGCGCAATTTGCGCGAAGCAATCCGCCAGAAACGCCCGGATTTGTGAAAGAACAAAAATTGGCTTTTGCACCACGATAACGCCCCTGCTCACACATCGTTGCTTGTGCGCGACTTTTTGGCCAAAAACAACACACTAATGATGCCGCAGCCACCGTATTCCCCAGATCTGGCCCCCTGTGACTTTTTCTTGTTCCCTAAACTGAAGAGGCCCATGAAAGGACGACGTTACTCTTCTCTTGACGAGATAAAGACGGCATCGAAGGAGGAGCTGAACAAGATAAAAAAAAAAATGATTTTTTGAAGTGCTTCGAAGATTGGAAAAACCGTTGGCACAAGTGTATAATATCTCATGGGGATTACTTTGAAGGGGACAAAATAGATATTCATGAATAAATAAATAATTTTTGAAAAAACACAAAATTCGCGATACTTTTTGAACACACGTCGTATACTACCGTCCATTGGCCTCGGTTACATTGTTCGTAATGCTCTCGTCAGCTGATTTCTTAAGTCAAAAGTGGCAAAATATATTATTTTGGTTTGGAACATCTGTATTTAGCAATATTTATTCGTAATGTTTAGCATATTACTACAAGCCAAGTGTAAATAATACAAATGAACTGATTGCTCAAGTCTGAATAGCATCTGATTGCTTTTTTAGTGTATACTTCACTGTTTCAACGAAATACTCTGTACAAGAGACTCAGTGGGAATTTTATTGTGCAATAGCACACTTGAAACCTATTAATGTCTCTCTGCAAGACAAATGTTTCTTTTCTAAACAAAGTGCATAAAGTACACTCCAACATACAGTTCCAAAGAGATTTCTATTTTATTAAACTCTACAAAAGTAGGGTAAGTTTAACGGTTTATTTTATTTTTGCACTTACTAGATTATGACTGCGAACTTACTTGTCTACTTCAGATTACTACTAACTTTCTATTTTCCCCTAATACCAAACATTACAATGCTAATTATAAATATTATTCACATCTTGACCTTGAAAGGGATTGTCAAAATTTATAGAAATACACCAAAAACAAAATGTAATAACCACATATTATAAACTTTGTAAAGCATCCCCTTTTTTCCTTGCTTATAAAGAAACGAAATCTATTTTACTTTTCATTTAAAATAAATTAACATACATAAATACAAAGATGCAATACATTAATACAAATAAAATGAATACAATTTTGATTTAAATTAAAATTAGAGTCAAAATAATGGTTTTGCAATCAATGAATATGCAGAACATGCTGTGGACAATGGGTTAAATTATATTTTGATTTAGAAGGAAATTTCCAAATCTAGATCTATTGCAGACGGGAGCACCGAGTCTAGTGCCGGCGGTGACTAAATCTGATTGGTTAACCGCCGGCGAACCCTCTTCCGCATCCTCAGCACCCGCAATCACCCTCTCTCCCACTTGTCAGACCCGCATAAGCGAGCCGGGTGGGATATAAAAAGCCTCCCCCAGATTTTGCATACATTTTTCACCTTAGACTCCCGATCGGAGTATATACTACAACTAAGCGTGACTTCTGAAAATTGAAGAACCGAGAACTCTGGAGAACCGAAAACCCAAACCCAAATATTGACTACGAAGAAACGAACTCTGTAGACCCAAACCCCGAAATACCGAAGATCTGAACCTGCAAGAACGGAAGACCTGAACTCGCAAGAAACGAAAATCCAAGCCCGAGCCCATTAACATCCCGCTGCTGGGTTGTTAGAGTATAGACCCACCACGCACTTCCACTGCGGGTTGGCAGGCGTTGTATACTAGTGTCCTCTCATATTTCGATGTGACGGGAATCCGACACGATCAGAAAGATATCAGGCGCAGGACCGACGGCTGGAGAGTACATCTCTCCAAGGCACGGGTATACAGTCCCTAGGTACGAACCCTATACTGTCCTCTAAACCCGGAGGGATTTATCTGATCCCGAATCCCTCCCAAACAAGTTCGATGCCGTTTATTTCATAATTGCTAATTTAGTGCCTCATGATGTAATGCAAATGAGTCAACGATCCATCATTAGCTAGATGCTACAACTCATACGACACAAATTCACCAACAAATACAAACTAACTTACAAATACACTCACTCATGGTCACATAAGCACTCACGCCTACATAACACCCATTAAATTAAAATTACAGAGAATATCTAAGTTTTTATTTATTTTTATACTTTGTTTCTTTAGATTTGGACTATTTTTATTGTTTCTGTGCTATGTTATTTCAAATAGCATATTGCAATTCGTATATCTTTTTAATTCTATTTATGTACGTATATTAGTGTTTAAAATATGTATGTATGCATTTTATGCTATTGCCCAAGTTAAATGTTACTTACAGCTTTTAAACACAAACGCTTTTTGTACATTTGTTTTCATGTGGCATGTGTCTCTTTGATTTATGTGCAGTAATAATAAATAATTTGTTAAAGCACTGTTGGATTATCAATAAATAAATATATTTATGTATTCAATTATATGTAACTAATTGAAACGATGTCCAAATAATATACTAAGTTTAGTAGAAGTTTAATTTAGTCAATTTAGGAAATAGTAAAAGTAGTAGTGACTCGAGTAATAAACGAATATAAAGACAATTATCTCTGCTCCTATAAAAAGACAGTAAGTATTTATTTTTGGTGTTATCAAAATAAGAAATCTCTTATATTAAAAAAAACTAATATACAAAGCATGTATGAAAGCACTGAAACTTCGAGAGCTTTATCTAAAAGGTTGTTATATGAAGCTGTACCAGATCAAACGAAAAGATATGAAAGTAAACCGAACTAAAATGTAATACGGCAGCTCAACACACATATATTATCTTTCCTATTTGATTTACAACAATATGGAACATATTTGCGGCCACACGTAGTGGTTTGCGGCTGTCCTCCTCACAATTCATAATTTATTGTAATTATAAAAGGATATTCGAAATGGTGCAGAAACTAAAACTGGTTCACATAAAAACTTTTGTACGATATTTATAGATTCTAGCTTATCCGGGTACCTTTGCTTTGAAAGACCTATACAAAAATTACAATTAAAATCGATCAAATCATAAAACTTTAATATTTATAGAAACCATATCTTTCCAGCTTAAGTACCAAGTCAATATTAATTAATTGTAGTATATAGATAGACTATATATAGGGGAATCTAGGACACTGATAAAGTCTAGATTTAGTCGCTATAATATTACATATTTGGTTAAAACGGGGTATAAAATATACTGAACAATGATTTCGACCTGCATTTACTAAAAGAAATCATTAAAACAGTAGAAGTGAAAATATTATGAAGGTGAAGTTATATTGTTAGCAATGAAATATTCAAAGTAAAAGGCAAAATATCTTTATTCAAGTAGGCCTATTACAGCACTGATGAATCCTCAAATATCTTTTTTTCCATATAATATTTAAATGAATGACTGACGATAACATTAAAGAACGACTTACAATCTAAAGTTACGTGGGTTCCTTCGCGCCCCGATCCGAAAAGAGCCCACAACAAACTCAGTTGGGTGTACTTTTTTTATGTCATCATGATTAAAATATATGTTTTAAATTTATTCTATATCAAGATGTATATAGAGCAATTCATTCACTCCCACGGTTCTTTGTCTCCTAAATATTCCTTCAAATTATAAAATGATTTCTCTATTAGCTTTCTTTTAATGACAAATTTAAATTTTCCGATAGAGATCTTTGTAATTTCTTCTGGGAGTTTTTTATAGAAACGTATACAGTTACCCTTGAATGACTTGTCAATTTTATGTAGCCTACTAGAATTTACAGCAATTTTATTTTTATTTCTTAAGTTATATGAGGTGCTTTCACTTTTTTTCGTAAAAGAGTCAATATTTTTATGGACATAAAACAAGTTTTCTAATATATACTCGTATACGTCGTGAACTGTCATTAATTTCACTGCTCTGAAATTGTTTCTTAGCGACTCTCTTGGACCCATATTATAAATCGCACGAACAGCCCTTTTCTGCAGTACAAAGATTGCATCGATATCAGCAGCATTTCCCCAAAGTAAAATACCATATGTCATAATGCTGTGAAAATAACTGAAATAGACTAGTCTGGAAGTTCCAATGTCCGTAAGACGGCGAATTCTTGTAACCGCGTAAGCCGCAGAGCTGAGCCTGTTCGATAGACCAATTACACGGGGCCCCTAGTGTAATTTACTATCTAATGTAATGCCTAAGAAAACGGTACTATCTACCAGATCAAGTTCGTCATTATTAAGTTTAACAATGGTTTTTTTTGTCGTTTAACTTTGAATATTAAACAAGTATCATCAGCAAACAAAACTATCTCATGACCGTCCTTGACAAATTAAGGAAGGTCATTAATGTAAATGAGGAACAGAAATGGTTCTGGAATAGAACCCTGTGGGACACCTAGTTTCGTTACAGACCCTTCTGAAAGCTTTCCATTAACACGGACCTTTTGTGTTCTATTGGTTAAATAAGATCTCATCAGGTCTAATGCTGTGCCTGTAATACCATAGTGACGTAATTTCCCGATCAGAGTTCCATACTGGACACAGTCGAAGGCCTTAGACAAATCACAGAAAATACCAAGCGCGTCTCGTGATTCCTGCCAGTCTTCGTAAATACTATGAAATAACTGTACAACAGCATCGGTTGTTGATCGAGCTCGTGTGAATCCAAATTGCTAACTGTTTAATAGATTATATTTTTGAAAATGTTGTAGTAATTGGTTCAATATAATTTTCCCGAATACTTTACTGAAAGTCGGAAGAACCGATATTGGTCTATAGTTAGAGGGGTCTGAAGAACTGCCCGACTTAAACATTGGAATAATTTTACTGTACTTCATTAAGTCAGGAAATACTCCCCAATCATTTATTAAAAATTTCAGCCATGTCGGGTGCAAGGACGTCAATTAGTGATATTGTAAGGTTAACAGATAGATCCCATAAATCATTTGTTTTCTTATTCGTGATTAAATTAAATGTCTTAATAACGTCCGAGCTATTAACATGGCTGAATTTGAAAATGTTATAACATTGAGGTTATAACATTTAGGAAGGAGGAACTATAACGCTACAAGCCAACCAAGAGAGAACAGTGGATGGTGATGAGTTCAGATGTTTAGTTGTCGAGATAGGAGCATTAGTGAAGAATTCTTCTAATTTATTAGCAACCTCTGAATCCAATGAAAGGTTTTTATTGTCTATCTTGAGATTGCATTCATAAAAACGCGAGGATGCTTTTCCTGTTTCTTCATTGATTATCTTCCATGTTGTTTTAATTATATTACTACTATTTATAATTCTAGTTTTTATGTGTTGTGATTTACCTAAAGCACATTTCTTTTTAAAATCTTTAGAAAATGATCTTACATAATCTCTGAATTCATCACTAGTGTTATATTGACGCTCGACATACAGCTCCGATTCACCGAATGCCAATGTGTACACACAGTACACATGGCCGATTTACTCATAGAGTTAAATTTTTTATTAAAATAACTGTTGTATACTTCATTGGAATTCAGTGAATTCAATAAAGAAGAAAAACACCAGTTTAGAATTAGGTTTGATCTCATTCGCTCTATACGCACAATAGTGATTGGGACATAAGTGATTTTACGTTTTTTCACAGTTTTATTTACAGTTGGAAAGCGAATGAGTTGGCCACAGTGATCAGAATCTAAATTAGAAATTATCTTTTTGACAGTTGGTTTTATATCTGTAAATATATTGTCTATGCAAGTCGCACTAGTTGAAGATATACTAGTAGGCTCCATAAACATATTTTTTAAATTGTATGTATTTAATAAATTTAATAATTTCATGCTGGAAGAGCTACATTCCAATATAAATGTTAAAGTCACCACAGACTATTAGATTTTTATGTGTGTTTGATTTTGTAAGCAGTACTTGATCCATTAAATTTTCAAATCTTTCAAAGCTTGTCAAGGGTGGTCTATAGACAGTTACTTTAATAAATTGCTTTAATTCAATAGAGGCTAGCTCTATTGTCCGTTCAACCGATAGGCTCACTATATCTCTCCTTTCTTTATAGTTTAAAGATTTGTTAATTAGGATTAAAGAGCCCCCATGAATAAATGACTCTCTGTTGAATGAACTACCAAACTGGTAATTACCAAAATTAAATACATATTCATTAATTTTCAACCAATGCTCTGTAATACACAAAATATTAATATTTAAGTTATTTAAGAATAATTCAATCTCTAAGTCTTTGCCTTTAATGCATTGGATATTTTGGTGTACCAGATTGATATAATTATTATTCAAAATTTTTAAAATATGTATGGTTTGAGTCCAGCATATGGCAATTATTATTATAATAATTTTTTTTTTGTGCAAGACAAGTTCCCCGTTGTCTTATTATCTAGTTTAAAATAAAATTACTTGGATTATTATCCAAGGAGATGTCAGTTGTAAAATTATGCTCAATAAAAGCATGTCTACTAGCCAGGTTATTGGCTAAGGTTAGAAATAGTTATCTGTCTTTTATAATTATTTGATAGGCTTAACCTATCTTTGTAAAAAATATAATAAGCATTAGTACTCTTGCTAAAGTCAATAATATGAAATTTATTATTAAATGTACATAAATTGTACATAGTCATATTTAACTTATACCGGAGTGAATTTTCATTAATAGGCAAATTCCGACAATATGGTAATGTGTACAGAATAATATTTTTTACATTTAATTAATTTAATCTTTCAAAGCAATGTATCAAATCTTGTTTATTTAAGTTGCCTCTGTTTCCTAAGAGGATAATAATATTTGTTTCACAGTCATAGGATTCTTTATTTTTATTCATTGCTTCTACTGTTGACACTAAGTTTGAATTGTGGACACAATAATTGAAGGTGGTGTGCCCATATAAATGTGAGTTTAGTAATATGCCCATATATATATTATATTACGAATAGCCAAAGGGTTTCTCAAAGGCCCAGACTGGCTGTGCATGCAGGAGTGTTGGTGCCAACACTTATATATGGTAGTGAAAGTTGGGTATGGCAGAAGAATCATAAAAGTAAAATAAAAGCGGTAGAGATGAGAGCGTTAAGAAGTATGAATGACGAAGAAATAATATGATTAGAGAACGTCGTGGTATAAAAGAAGTTGTAGTGACTAAAATTGAGAAAGGTATGCACGTAGAGATAACGAATGAAAAGAGATTGAAGAAACTTCTCTCTGTCTACCCCTATGGGAATAAGGCGGGATGTGTATTCCTCTAGCATGTAAACGTTCACTAAGAACGGGTTTTTCTGTATTTCAACAAATAAACACTTAGTCCGAGCTCTCCAAACTTATTCACCCGATTGACTGACGATTAGGGACATCGATTCTACAAACTTATATTCCCACGCGATCATGAACCACGCAGGTAACACCATGGAAATGGTTTATATTAAAACAATCACATGCAAATAATAGCTATTATAAACATTGATCACGTACTCTGCGATCAATTCTAATAAATAGCAACGAATAAAGTTTAGAGAGGATATTATATCTCCTCTAATATTATTCGTGATGATGGATACTTCTTGTTTAGTTTGTAACCCATGTTCTTTAGATTAATATTAGTTAGCGCATCGTAAGAGGCTTAACATGTTTAGAAAATGGCGTAATTTGTCACATTAATTAGAGTAATTTATCTATATTTATCCTACAAATGTTTTGGAGTTCTGGTGACACAATTTTTTCTATACATATATTAACATTCACTGTCAAAATGTCTCCAACTCCGAAAATGGAAAAGAATAGGAAAAAACAATAATATTTTTAAAAAATTCTGGTGTGTGTTTCTGGATTTTTTTACAACTTACGAACTTTGCTGTATTTTTTCTTTGAAACTAAAAGATCATTAAGTATAAGTTGTTTTATCTAACTTGAAATAACTAATATATATACCGTATATAAAAATAAAGTACAGAAGTCTTTGCTTAGTATATCCATTTTGCCAAATGAAGCTTGTAAATATATCAATATAGGTTTCCATTAAAGTAAGTTATGTCTACAGTCTTCATAGGAATAACCTTACACTCTGGGCTTAGACTTTAGTGGGATGCCCATATTAAGACTCTGGCAAGTAAACTTACTTCAGTTACATTTACTGTTAGAAAAGTTAGACATTACACTGATGTTGAAACTGCTTAAATGGTGTATTTCGCTTATTTTCATAGAATTATGTCTAACGACATACTGTATATAGAGTAAAACGGACATTGAAACTATATTTATTTTACAAAAAGGAGCAATACGTGCCATATATCAATTAGCATCTCGCGTTTCCTTAAGAGATAAATTCAAAGAAACATCTATTCTCACAGTACCGTCGTAAAATACATTTTATATATCCGCGATAATATTCATTGATACAGTAAAATTGACGAAGCACACAATTTTAATACAAGAAATGAAAACAAACTTGTAATGCCATATTTTAGAGTGAAGATGGTTCAGAAATCATTTGTCGAGTTGAGCATACGCATTTTTAATAAGATACCCGAATCACTTCTGGTTTTGCCTCCACATAGTTTGAAGAAATATGTTAAAAAGGTTCTTTTATCAAAGGCAAGGACTGCCTCATTGGTCTAGTGGTTAGCATGTTCGACCACAGACATAAGGTCCTGGGTTTCAAGTCCCAGGTCGGGCCAATTCGAAATCGATATTGAGTTTTCTATTAAGATTTTCTCAATATTTGCCCGCAGGTGGGAAGTTGGCGGTGTGATCCACCCCCGTGCCTCGGAGAGCACGTTAAAGCTGTCGGTCCTGTGCCTGATCTCTCTCCGGTAGTGTCGGATTCCCGTCACAGCGGACTATGAGAGTGATTTATAGAGAGTGCACTTGTGTACTATGCCTGCCAATGCGCAGCGTGCCCAGCAGTGGGACGTTAATGGGCTGCTACTTGCTACCAAAGGCATGTTATGATTGACCTGATGTCAGTTGCACATGAAAGCTGAACATAATGTTAAGTACAAAACTATGTTTAAAAGAGTAACTGTTGAGTTTCTTGCGGTTTCTTCTCAGCGGAATCAACTTTCCGAACCGGTGGTAGATTTGTTACCAACGGAGAAACTACTAAAGATTCAAAAGTACTTTTTGAGACTACTTGAATAAAGAATATATGGATGGATTTGATTTAAATTAGAGTAGCTTACGCTGTCTGTTCGTTTACAGCATATATTAGATCTTTTAAACTATTCAACAGTTGCAGTTTTGAGCAATAGATAATAATGATATCTTATAATTCAGAAATGTGGGATAAGACATATTTTTGTGAGCTTAAATCGTTAAATTCGTTAAATTCAATTTATTGGGGGGAGAGAAACCAACAACAGATAGTCACATACCAGGGGGAATGTCATGAGAGGTTGAGACTGATAGACTTTCCACATGAGCTGTGCGACTGTTGTAATCGTAATCGTTCTTGCAATGACCTAGGTCACAGACCCGCGATCTCAAAACTATACAGTGATATTGTTAAGGCGTTAACAGAATCGTCCGTGATAGGTCATGAAAGCAGGAGACGCCTAGTTAAGAAGTCGGTTATAGGCTGGAATAAGCACGTCGCGAAAGCACACGGGGAGGCCAGGCAAAAATTCTTGATATGGCTGTGGTTCGGAAAGCCAATAACAGGTCATATTTACCTTGACATGTGTGAGTCTAGAAAAATTTTTAAATCTCGGTTGAAATGGTGTCAAAACCATGAAGATCAAATAAAAATGGACATTTTAGCTTCATATTATTCTAGAAATGATTTTAGAGGATTCTGGAAAACCACTAACAAAATGAATAACAGGCCATCCCTTCCCGTGAGCATCAGTGGAGTGTGCGAGCCTGGTGAAATTTCGAACCTTTTTGTTGACCACTTTACTGTTACATCAACACTGGACCCTCCTTCTCAATCGGGGCCTAATGCTGGAACCAACAAAGAGCTGGGAGTTGTGTTTAAAGAAGCAGATGTAGCACATACCATTAAAAATATGACAAGAGGTAAATCCCCAGGCCATGATGGTCTCAGCATTGAGCATCTGCAGTATGCTGGCCCACATCTACCTAGAGTACTGACCATGCTCTATAACATCTGTATGAGTCACAGTTTTATGCCTAGCGAAATGATGCGCACTATGGTAGTGCCCATTGTGAAAAATAAAACCGGCGACTTATCAGATAAAAACAACTATAGGCCTATTTCATTAGCTACCATAGTCGCGAAGGTATTTGATAGTTTGCTTAACACTCAATTAAATAAGTTTATTAAGCCTCATGACAACCAGTTTGGTTTTCGCCCTGGACTGTCAACAGAAAGTGCTGTATTGAGCCTTAAGCATACTATCACCTACTACGCTAGGCGTAAGACTCCAGTGTACGCCTGCTTTCTAGATCTATCAAGGGCATTTGACCTGGTTTCGTATGACATCTTGTGGGGAAAGTTGGAAAGTGTTAATACACCACCAGAACTCACCAATATCCTTAAGTTTTGGTACGGAAACCAGGTCAATCAAGTGAGATGGGCTGGAACGTTATCACGTCCATATGGGTTGGAATGCGGTGTGAGGCAGGGGGGGCTAAGTTCTCCAACGCTTTTTAACTTATATGTTAATGAGTTGCTAGATGAGCTCAGCAGTGCCAGAATCGGCTGTTACATAGACGGGATTTGTCTGAACAACATAAGCTACGCCGATGACATGGTGCTGCTGAGTGCATCACCTTGTGGCCTGCGAAAACTCTTGGCCATATGTGAGGCTTACGTGGAAAGGCATGGGTTATGTTATAACTGCAAGAAAAGCGAAGTGATGGTTTTTGAGGCCGAAAGAAAACTACCAAGGAATGTTCCACCTATTTTGCTGAATGGGACAACCTTAAAAAGAGTATACCAATTTAAATATTTGGGACACATGTTAACTCCCGACCTCAAAGACGACACGGATATTGAACGGGAACGGAGAGCATTGTCAGTGAGAGCCAACATGCTTGCTCGAAGGTTTTCTCGATGCTCTAACATGGTAAAGATAACCTTGTTTAAGGCTTATTGCACGATCTTTTACACATGTAGCCTGTGGAGCAAATATACACAGAAAACGTACAATGCTCTCCGTGTCCAGTACAATAACGCGTTTAGGGTGATGTTGGGGCTGCCTCGCTATTGTAGCGCATCAGGGATGTTCGCAGAAGCACGGGTTGATTGCTTCTATGCAACAATGCGAAAAAGATGTGGATCCCTGGTACGTAGGCTGCGGAGCAGCAACAACAGCATCCTAAAATTAATTGGCAGCAGATCAGACTGCACTTATGTGAATCACTGTTGTGTCGTTTCTAATGGGATGGCATAACAGTGATTCTCGTAATTTAATTTAATTCTAATTTATGTTACTAACGTAGATAATAAGTAATGGTTACTAACGTGTGTCGTGTATTATAGGTTTAAGGAACTAACATAGAAATAAGTTAATGTTACTAACAATATGAGTCATAGTTACTTGAATTAAATGAATTATTATTATTATTATTATTATTATTATTATTAAATCGTAAACGCTGGCTAAACCTTATGAGATACATCAAATTAATGTACTACGAAATTGTGTACCTCAAAAATGTCAGTAAAAAAGTCCACTATGGTATATATTTATCTCTAAAGGATAACCGACAGCCTCCATTTTTAACTTTTATATTTAAAAAACAAATGGGTTAAGTATCAAGTTACCTATTTTATACAATACAGTATTATTATTTATACAATTAAATATATCACATAAGTTGTATATTTCATGTAGATCAAAACTGTCCTTAACAGCATTCCATTAAAATGGATATCTTAGAAGATATCAGAAATTTAAAATTTGGTGGGACGGGTGTAGCTCAGTTATATAATCAACAAATAGATGTCACCGTACTTTAAATGTACACAGAATCAGTTGCGCGTAACAACTAGTATACAAGGAGTTAGGAGACCGCTTCCAAAAATGAAGACAGACGATGATATGTCGGGAAAAAACATATTGTAAAAACGTTTGATTAGAAAAGATAGATACGTGTGGATCAATGAACTGATCCATAAACGCACGAGGGCGGCGCACTTTGATCAGTTCATTGACCCGTGCGTACGAGCACCCGCTGATTTTGATTTTGTGTTTCGTCGCTCGTTTTTTTTAGTAAGGAAATGTATTTTAAGTTTAATTGTATGCCAGAAAAAGTGAAGATAGAATTGTAATAAGTAAGAATTGTTTTTATAATACTTAAGTAAGTAGCAGCCCATTAACGTCCTATTGCTGGGCACAGACCTCCTCACTCATATGAGAGAGGGTTTTTAGAGCATTCTCTATTCCTTCACTCTCATAGTCCGACGTGACGGCAATCTGATACGACCGGAGAGAGATCAGGCGCAGGACTGACGGCTTAACATGCTCTCCGAGGCACGGGGGTGGAACTCACCGCCTAATTTTTTCTCAACTTCAGGCAAATATAGAGAAAATGTTAATCGAAAATTCAATTTCGATTTCAAATTGGCCCAAACCGGAACTCGAACCGAGTACCTCATGTCTGTAGTCGAACATGCTAACCGCTAGATCAATGAGGCAGTCTTATAATACTTTTTTTTATTGCTGACATATTAGCGCTTGACTGTGATCTCACCTGCTGGTAAGTGATGATACAGTCTAAGATGGAAGTGCGCTAATCTGTTAAGGGGAGATATAGCCCATACGGTTTCTACACAACATCGTACCGGAACCCAAATTTCTTTGTTTGGCGGTACGGTACGGTTTTTTTGCTGGTAGGGTGGTAACTAGCCACGGCCGCCTCCCACCAGTCCAGACTCAGACAATGTAGAAAATACAATTTCCTAAATATGTCCTACCGGGGACCGGGACCTCCGCTAGCAAAGCGAATACTCGCACCACTGCGCCAGCGAGGCCGTCAAATTACCAAACACTTTCAACTATCAACTTATTAAATTATTTAAATTACTATACGTGTTTTGCTTCCAAAGTACTATATAAAACCCTGATATAGACTATTTCATGTATGTCTTCAATTATCATATTATAAAAGGGTTGTTTTTCGTATATTTTCATCAACTTTTCGGCTTGGACATATTTAAATATTCATCCGTTTTATTCCTTTAGTAATCCTTTGATAAGTATGCGTATTTTTAACACGCAACTTTGTATTGCGTTCGTGTATGAATATTTAACAGTACGGTTTTTTTTGAAACAGTAACTATGATAGAAAAAGTTTGGGACAGCGAAAATAGGATAAAAATGCACATGACGTCATTACACTACTGTGTTGTAACAATGTTGGTTGAAAACTATGATAAAATTTCAGTTTCAACTGAGAATGTATTTATAATCGTTCTAAAATTTATTAAGAGAGTATTATAGTAAGAGAGGATTAGTAGACACAAGCGCCACAAAAAAGAAGTTTATGATTAACATAAATTCATTATATTGATAAATATTATAGATTTGTAGTTTAATATTCCATCAATTTTATTTTTAAGAGAAACAAACAGTTAAAGTTCATTTTTTTTTTCTTTCGACAGGAAAATCCTCATGGATACCCAGAGCATCACGGGGGGCATATTCTGGATTATGACAGACCGGTTAAAAACCTGTCGGTGTTGGTCCTCGTCGCCTTGTGACAGGGCTGCGGGAAGGGCACGGCAATGCTCGACCGCGGCGACCCGACGGCATTGCCCGTTGATATAAGGGCCCTCTTTATTTTATTTGCCTACTTTAGTAGGATGGCATGTCTCGAGCACCGGCAAGCTGTCCACAAACTTAGGGACTTCTCTGTCGGGCAACAGACCCCGTATCTGCTGCCCAGAGGTTATCCCTAGGGGGGAAGACGACGGTCTTGGGCCGCCCTTCTGCGTCCGACCCTGCGCCTGCGAATGGCGGGAGCGACTATGTCCTGCTCTCTCAGCCGCTCTGCTGTCTCCTTCTGCCTCTGCTTATCCAGATGAAAACTACCGCTCTACAGCAAACCTCACTGCCCACAATAGCGTTAACTACGGTAGACAACGTGAGGTCAACACAACCAATAGACACCACGAGAGCGGCTCTATTTACATTTCATTCATTTAACTAACCTAAAACAACACTATATATATTTATCACTCATCTACGGTTTCTTGATGACGTAGTCATTTTGGCAGAGACTCAAACTCGACACTCCTCAGTGCCTGAAGACCAAAGTCTTCGATCAGTGCGTGTTGCCAGTGATGACCTACGGTTCTGAGACGTGGTCGCTGAATATGGTCCTCATGAGTAAGTTCAAAGTCACTCAGCGTGCGACGGAGAGGGCTATTCTCGGAGTTTCTCTACGTGATCGAACTGAAGTCACCAACGTCATAGTCCTACGAATCGCGAACCTGAAGGACCGATGGACGTTGGGGGCCGAAGGTGTTGGAGTAGCGACCTCGCACCGGACGGCTCAGTGTAGGCAGACCGTGTAGTCAGGATAGGTGGGCCGATGATATAAAGAGGGTCGCCGGTTTTTTTTTCTAATTTTATTTTTTTTCCTTCGTTTATAGAACATAGACGAAGTTGCACGGGATAAATAGTGTATAATTTTATTAGTAGGACGCCTATTGACAAGAAAACTAATTTCTAATGGTTTCGGGTATGTTTTTAGGACCTTGTTCACAAAAAAAAAAATATTAAATTATTATATCTGTAGCACAGAAAAGTTATTCAACTACATTTTTGTGCAAATAAATTGTGAATATTCATGCACTTTCCACGTTTGCAGCGACTTTTATTACGCACAATACTTGCGAACAATGGACTTGGAATGTATTTTTTGATAATAAATTGCTGTTTTTAGTTGAATTTTGTTCGCTTGTTTTAATGAACAACGTAACATAATATCTATACGTTATGGATTGTCATCTAAATGCACTATATTAAAATATTCTGCAGTGTTTCATGGTGACGAACTTGGATAGTTTTTGTTATATATATTGAGGTTTTGTGGTATAAGTTGTCGTTGCTCGTCCACCCGTTGGCGAAAACAAGGTATCTGAATACGTCTGGACTTTCTTCAACCATGTGCCTTACAAGGTTCATCCCAGTTAAAAGATTGCTCCGTTCAGGTGGCATTCCAGGAGCATCTGGCGCGCCATCTGACCTCAATTTTAGGCAATAGAACCGTCCCTATTACCCCTAGGCTAACCCTAATGAGGTATTGCCTTATCTGAGACGTTCCATTACCTCTATTAGAAATAGACATAATCGGGAAAACTCATTGATTCAGATCATCGCTTAACGAACCATATATTAACACACATTCTGCGACATCACTTCCTTGTAAAAAGAGACCATCGCCTCCAAAAGACCTATACCAGATGGACTCCGAAACTACTCAACCAATTTTAATGTTTTTATTTTCAATTTGAGGATTTATTTCATCTTAAGATATAGGTTTCGTTATCCGTACGGATTTTAAAGTAACAATACTACTGTCGACTAAGTTGCATATGCTTAGAGAAATAGCGCTGTAATATAATGCCGCAGATACAATATTTGTAAATAGCATTACGCCTTATTCCCATGGGGGAAGGCAGAGACCACGTCCTTCCACTTGCCACGATCCTTGCATATCTCTTTCGTTCTCATTAAACCTTTCATACAAATTCTTCGATTTAGAGAACTCATGGCCTGGTTCTTATTTAAAATGTCACGGATTTGGTCTAGGAATATTCGCCTTGGTCTTCCCCTACTAACTTTCCAATTCATTCTTAACTCATAAATCCTTTTTGTCAGTCTCCTTTCATTCATTCTCTCTACGTGTCCAAGCCATCTAAGGTTACCTTTCTCAATTTTAATCACTACATCTTCTATTACACCACAACGGTCTCTTATCACACCATACTTTGTCACCCAGCTTCAATCCACTCATACTTCGCAACGCTCTTATTTCTACTACATTTATTTTATTTTTATGGTTCGTCTGCCATATCAAACTCCTCCATGCACAATATTTGTACTTTTACTGCGATTTACATTAAAGGTCCAAAAGAATTGCTAAATAAGAAATTTTATTAATACCATATAACTTAAGAAATAAAAATAAAATTATTAACTTCTAGGAGGGTACGTAACATAGATAATTCATTAAAGGGTTCGTTTCTATAACAAACTCCCTGAAGATTTTCCAAAGATGTCACGTTACTAATTTGAATCTTTTATTTAAAAATCTTACTAGTTATTTAACTGCCTCATTGGTCTAGTGGTTAGCATGTTCGACTACAGACATGAGGTCCTGGGTTCGAGACCCGGGTCAGGCCGATTCAAAAATCAATATTGAGTTTTCTATTAAGATTTTCTTAATATTTGCGCGGAGTTGTGAAGTTGGCGGAGTGATCCACCCCCGTGCCTTGGAGAGCATGTTAAGCCGTCAGTGCTACGCTTAATCTCTCGGTTGTGTCGGATTCCCGTCACATCGGACTATGAGAGTGAAGGAATAGAGAGTGCACTTGTGTACTATGCCTGCCAATCCGCACTGGAGCAGCAGCGTGGTGGGTCTATGCTCTAAGAACCCTCGCTCCTCGGAGTGAGGAGGCCTGTGCCCAGCAGTGGGATGTTAATGGGCTGCTACTGACTGACTACTTATTTGTTATTTATTTAGTGTATATTTTTTGCATGCTGTGGCAACCAGTAAGGGGGTTTGCAGTAATTTCTTATTGTTATTTATTAATTAATTGTTTTAAACTTAAATTTTCGTGGTTTATTAACATATTGACTACTTGAACGGGTACATATCACGATGGCGATTTTTAATTTTTAATTTCAAATCAAAACGGTCTTCACTCCCTTACAAAGGATAATAAACATGGTAAGATCTCCGAAGGATCGTTTACCGTATCAATGTCCGGGCGTTTACAAAATTGACTGCAGCTGTGGAAGCTCTTATATTGGGCAAACGAAGCGTTCCATAGCAACTCGTGTGTCAGAACACATAAATGCTGTCAAGCACAACGACATACAAAAATCTGCGATCGCGGAGCACATTTTGCAGCAGGGAACTCAACACTGGATAGAACTTCATAGCCCGAAAGTTCTTTCCACGGACCGCCATTATATGCCGAGATTAGTTCGCGAGGCCATTGAAATTAAAAAATATCCTAATTTCAATCGTGAAGATGGTTTTAAGCTGGCTGATACGTGGAATCCAGTGGTGAAGCTATGCCAAATGAACAAACGACGCAATTTTTCAAAATTAAAACGTGACGTTGTGAGTGTAGTATGCCGACAAATGGATGTGGGTGCCGTGAAAAATAAAAGAATCAGACGTAGGGTAGACAGATTCTGCCCTTGACAGCTTGACACAACCGACCACAGCAGTATCGTCGTGACCACGATCCATGCAACTGGGTCGAAATATCGGCAAAATTAAAAATAAAAAATCGCCATCGTGATATGTACCCGTTCAAGTAGTCAATATATTTATTAATTCTCTATATTTTGCATATTATTACTGTAACCTGTTTTATTAAAAACAATAAATACTAATGAAGGACTACTAAAACGATTACAATAATGATATGATGAAAAAGGATACACGATTGAGTTTGTTGTGAGCTTTCCTCCAAATAAAGCGTGAAAAAACCCTCGTTACTTTAGATGTAATTTTTTAATACCATCATCAATCGAATATTGAAAATAAATTTACCGATTTTATTACAGAAAGTAATTTATTTGAATGGGATTTTCTAATACAATATCAAACAGAATAACATTGTCTGTATCAAGGACAATCACAGATTAATGATTACTGTTACATACAGATGAACGCCTAATCAGCTTTGGCAAAGAGTAATAAATTCAACAGACCTGATAAGTAATTAAGCAAAATGATATTTTTTTATTCAAATAGCTCTTTTGAGTTAACAGTAGTCTAATGTTAGTAATAAATTTACAACGAGTTTGATTGCAATGAGAGGACACGGGCAAATTGTGTAGTTAATTTTTTAAACATACTTATGTGTAGTAAGTAAGTAGCAGCCCATTATCGTCCCACTGCTGGGCACAAGCCTCCTAACTCATATGAGAGCGGGTTTTTAGAGCATATACCCCCCACGCTGCTCCACTGTGGCATACTACACAAGTGTACTCTCTGTTCCTTCACTCTCATAGTTAGATGTGACGGCAATCCGTCACGACCGGTGAGAGATCAGGCGCAGGACCGACGGCTTAACGTGCTCTCCGAGGCACGGGGTGGATCACACCGCCAATTTCCCAACTTCGGGCAAATATTGAGAAAAGGTTAATTGAAAATGCAATATCGATTTGAAATTGGCCCAACCCGGGACTCGAACCCAGGACCTCATGCCTGTACTCGAACATCCTAACCACTAGACCAATGAGGCAGTCTTACTTATGTGTACTTAAATATAATGCATGTTTAGGATTGTAAAGTGCGTAAAGGCGGTCTCATCTCTATAACAATTATAGTTTACATTGCCTAACCTTTTTTATCATCGTTAACAAACGTTTCTATTCTCTAAATAATCTTTAACATTACAATTTAAAATATTGGTCACG
The DNA here is from genome assembly GCA_015832385.1 of Elymnias hypermnestra. NCBI lineage: Eukaryota > Metazoa > Arthropoda > Insecta > Lepidoptera > Nymphalidae > Elymnias > Elymnias hypermnestra. The sequence continues at coordinate 691,333 of JACTOM010000062.1, forward strand.
CCATAAATATTGGGTAGATTTTGTTAACACGACTTAAACAGTCTATAACGAATTTTGTATTTTCTGTTTTCGAATTATGAATTCTGAATTTGGAATAACGTAGGTTGTTGCCTAAATGATCAATTAATTACTTTATATTGAAACAACGACAAAGTGTGAATGTAAGCTTTTTGAATTTTGAATATGGCAACACCTCACAATGTAATCGTTTATAAGAAAAATAAGTTTCATAATTACACCGTCTTTCACGGATTTAGAAATTTTAATTTCGAATTTGAATACAAGAACACCCCTCAAAGTCAACGTTTATAAGAAAAATAAAATTCATAGCTACACCATCTATCACGAATTTTGTATTTCGATTTTTTAATTATGAATTTGAAATAAAGAATTTAAAAGTCCGAATTATATTCATGCACTTAAAATATATGTAAATTACTTTATACTGAAACTACGACAAAGATTGTTGGCTTATCGAATTTCTAAATTTCGAATATGACAACACTTAACAGTGTTATCGTTTATAAGAAAATTACAGTTCACAACTATACCGTCTTTCACGAATTTTGAAATTTTAATTTCGAATATCGAATTAAAAATTTGAAATATTAGAATACCCCTCAATGTATTAAGTAGTAATGTATTTCGATTTTTAAATTATGGATTTTAAATAAAGAATTTAAAAGTCTGAATTATTTTTATGCACATAAAATATATGTTATAAAAATCCTATTGATTGTTGCTTATAAGGTCAATATATTACTTTATACAGAAACTACGATAAAGTGTGTTGGCTAATTGATTTTGAATTTCAAATTTCGAATATGACAACACTTCACAATGTAATCGTTTATAAGAAAATTACAGTTCATAAATTACAGTTCAAATCAAATCAAATCAAAATATATTTATTCAAGTAGGCATATTACAGCACTTTTGAATCGTCAAATTTTTTTTTTTCTTTTCTTTTCCACAAAATTAAAATCTAAAGTTACGGTTCTTTCGCGCCCTGATCCGAGAAGAGCCCACAACAAACTCAGTCGGGTGTTTTGTTTTTTTTTTTTTCATCATTATTAAAATATCATATTAGTTTAATATATTTCAATTCAAATTAGAGCAGTTCGTTCACTCCCACGCGTTTCTATCGTCTAAGTACTCTTGCAACTTATAATACGATTTTTCTATCAACTTTCTTTTAACAAAGACTTTGAATTTATTAATTGACATTTCTAAAACGTCTTGTGGGAGTTTATTATAGAAACGTATACAGTTACCCTTAAATGAGTTGTTAATTTTATGCAGTCATACAGTCTTTCATGAACTTTCAAATTTTAAAATTTGGAATATAAGAACATCCCTTAATGTCGTCATTCATAGGAAAAATAAAGTTCATAGCTACACCATCGAGCACGAATTTTGTATTTCGATTTATCGAATTACGAATTCTGAATATCAATTTTTGAATAAAGAATTACAAATTTTGAATATGGAAGTGTGAATTTCTAATTTTGAATTTCGAACACGAATTAAAAAACATATCTAACAAGAACTTCATAGATTGTTGCCTAAATGGTCATTAAATTACAAGCAACTCCCTTTATATTGAAACTACGACGAAGTTTGAATGTAAAAGGCCTTTTTGATTCTAATAATCCATTCAAAAGTCCGATCAGGTAGCCGCAGGGCACTTACAATGCCTTTAATAATATTATTGGCTCTTCTATTTATATTAAGGATCGTGTTTGTAATCGTTAAATAAGATTTAAGCAACGCTTTTATTAATCCTTTTAATGAATTCATATTGTTAATCTATTTTATACGTTCATACTTGAATTACAATAAAGAAATATTTGCATATTACAGGAATAATTCTGGCGTTGTGTGACTTGCCAGCTAGCTTGATAAGGCAGTGTGGTGGGTTTGTGTCCACAAAAAACCTCTCTCCTATGAAGAAGGGGAGCCGTACCCAATGGCTCCTTACCTTTATTTATATTGGTATTGTGTCTAAAAGTATTTTTTCAATTTTCTCAATGTCACTACTATGTCATCTTATTATATTAACTTTAGATTTGTATGTTTAAATAAATTTTATTGAACCTATAATTTTCCTAACCCTAAGGTTAACTAGTAGGAGTTTGTATTAAGCGATAAGATCACATGTTTGTACTGTTTTTATAAACACACTTCTGTATTACTTGTTTCATATTTGTGGTGTATAATGCATAGCATCACGCCTTATTCCCACATGGGTAGGCAGAGAACACGTCCATACACTTCCTACGGTCCTTGCATATCTCCCTGGCCCTGATTTAAAATGTCCTGGATTTGGTCCAGGCACGTCGCCTTCCCCTTCCAACTTTCCCATTCAATCTTGACTCGTAAATCCTTTTTGCCAGTCTCATTTCATTCATTTTCACTACGTACCCAAACCATCTAAGCATACCTTTCTCAATTTTAATCACTACAATATCTTTTATATCACAACGTTCTCTTGTCACACTATTTTTAATTCGTCACTCAGTTTCTATCCACTCATACTTCTCAACGCTCTCATCTCTACCTAAGTTATTTTATTATTATGCTTCTTCTGCCATAACTAACTTTCACAACTACATAAGTGTTGGCAACAGCATTCCTCCATGCACAGCCAGCCTGGCATTTTGACCTCTGGCTATTCATAAAGGCTGGAGACTCTAGACCACAGACGAAGCATTAGTTCCCTCTGTGTCTTCTATAGAGTTTATTATGGGGAGTGTTCAGAGGAACTGGTTAAGATAGTACCATCGTCATAATTCTAAGACCGACCATCTCGTGGTAGAAATAAATTCCACCCACATACTTTGGACAAATGGCACTCGTCAACGAGTCGATTTGCACGATATTTTTTTACCTGCAAAATGTGGAACCGACTTCCAGCAGCAGTGTTCCCTCAAGACTTCCACATGAAAAAGTTTAAAGGGCAATTGAAGTTCCACCTCCTCGGCCGGCAACGCATCGGCAGCTCCCCCAGTGCTGCAGGTGTCTATGGGCGGCGGTGATTACTTACCATAAGGTGACCCGCCAGCTCGTTTGCCTGTTATAATTATTAAGAAAAGGCGGGCAGAGCACCATTTACCATATTCCCCGCATTCACTCTCCTTTCAATATCACTTTGACTTTGTATAATAACGAAAATTATATCTATAGTATCTATCTAAAAAAATCGTTATTTGCTCTATGACCAACACCAAGAACACAGCAACAACATCGATCATGTAGGTGACCACCTGTCGATTCCGCACAATACATCTTCATCGTGTAGACGACGTTTACTAATCTCTCACTAATTATTATTATAGCACTATGATAATTATATGGTTTAGTATGGAGTATTGTCTGTACATCGTCTACCACAAATCACGCATTATACCACAAACTACGAACCAATGGTCATCGTAGAACCAACGAGACTGAACAATTTTGCTATTTTCTATACAATGAAAGACTTGCAGGCTTCTTCTTAGGCTGACGCTTACTAACTGATTCCCACGAGCTATGCGAAGGACGGCACTATCGAGGTTTTTTTTTTTTTGAATTGGCTATCAGCTGGCCCTACTGGCTTTTACAGCGTAACCGGAAAGAAGGACGTGCTCTTAAGGAGGTCGCCACTTTTTGAGTGCGAGCCCCGAAAAGGGCTCGCTCTCAGAGGAAACGCTGCGCGAAGGGCGTCTCCTGCAAGACCGAGCCTCGGCTTAGAACGACGTTAATATATAACATACTATCAGATAATGGGGGTGGGGTTTGGAAATGATCAAGAGCGTCTCCGGGAGCGTGGGTGGAGTCCATATCCAGGTGACGTCAGAAATCGGGGCACTCGACTCCGCCGGCGGAGTCGGTGTGTAACGTTTGTGTTCGTGTCAGATCATATCTGATAAAGTAGATCTAGTAGTCGATTATCATCAAGTCATTGAAGTCTTCTCCTCCTAGGCGGAACGTTGAAAAGAACCCTATAAGAGCACGGGTTAACCACTAATGGGTTACTATGTTTAATGGCTCTCTCGAAATAAAACAATTTGGCGCCAATTGGCGGCAAATGGTTTCAGGAAGTAAACGCTTGGGGGTGTGACCTTATTGAAGTGAAACTTCTTTAGGCGCATGAGGGTAATATTTTTACGGATGATACCTATCCTTACGTGATTAGCGTCACGAAGATGTGCAGCGTTTTTTTGCTAATTTGCTTGAAGATTAGGTAGTTTTAATAATTACAAATAACATTTTTATTTAGAATGCGTCATTCGAGATTTCAATAAATTATTTGTTTCAATTTTCGACACTTTTAATAATTAATAAAATAATGCATTAAATATAATAATGTAAACAAGACTTTAAAATTAGTTTGTCAAAGAAGTTCCACTTCTGACATTCGTACTTTGTACGCCCACGCTTTTCCTGTTCCACATAGTTTTATTTACAATATATTTTTCTCTTTGTCTGTTTACAAAATAGACAAAGCCTTTCTTTCTATTTTTATATAAAAGAAATGTTTACAATTGCAATAACAATTTACTCGTTCTCTTGAAATATTACAGTCCAACATGTTACCTCGTCAAGAACCTTTCATCTAGAAAAACTTTTATAAAAAACTGTGCTCTACGAGTATAAGTATAGCCTAAGTGTTTCTGTTTAGACTAAAATCTGACACTTTATTGAAATTAAGATAAGTTACCGTGTGAGATATAATAGGCTTCAAACTTTGGTCATATATCAACGATGTCAGAATAAACCATGGTGGATAATGGCCTATACAGCTGGTAATTTTAATTGTTATTAATAACAAACGTCTTCTAGTTGGCTTGTTTCCAAATAGAGCATACTATCTGGTTAAAGTTTACGGTTCATTAGAAAACATAATTCATCCATTATTTATATTAATGCTACTCAGTTTAATATTTTACTGATCTTACATAATGGTGGTCTTGATGTCAGTCATAGAGCAAATAATGATTTGTTTCTCCCCGAACCTCTTTAATGCGGCGTTGGAAGACCTCTTCAAGCTTATGGAGTGGAACGGACTGGGCATCAACATCAATGGCGATTACTTCACTCATCTACAGTTTGCTGACGACGTTGTCATTAGGGTAGAGACTCTGGAAGATCTTAATGCAATACTCGATGACCTCAGCAGAGCTTCTCGACAGGTGGGCCTAAAAATGAACCTGGATAGGCGAAAGTTATGTCCAATATCCATGTTCCGCAACACCCAGTCATACCTGGGACACATAGTCCAGCTAGGTAGGTTCAATTTCGAGAAAGAGGTCAACCGCCGAATCCAACTCGGTTGGACAGCGTTCAGGAAATTCCGGAAGACATTTTCGTCCAATATCCGTCAATGGCAGAAGACTAAAATTTTCGAACAGTGCGTGTTGCCATTGCTTACCTACGGATCGGAAACGTGGTCGCTGACTATGGGCCTCATTCAAAAGCTTAGAGTCACTCAGCATGCGATGGAGAGGGCTATGCTCGGAGTTTCTTTACGCGATCAAATCAGAAATGAGGAGATCCATAGCAGAACCGACATAGCCCTACGAATCGCGAGCCTGAAGTGGGAATGGGCGGGACACATAGTCTGACGAACCGATGGACTTGAGACCTGAAGATGCTGGAATGGCGACCCTGAACGGAAGACACAGTGTAGGAAGACCTCCCACAAGGTGGTCTGACGGTATGAGGAGGGTCGCCGGTAGCCGCTGGAGGCAGGCGGCGCAAGATCGGGCCTTGTGGGCATCATTTCGTGAGACCTATGTCCAGCAGTGGACGTCCATCGGTTGAAGCGACTTCGACGACGACATAATGGTAATAAATAATTAAAAGATTTTTGGAAGTCAACTCAGTCAGTCGTATCAACTGAAATACCTTAGTTATCTTAGGAGTTATCGCAAGAAGTGATGTAATTTTAAAAATAGCATATATACAAAGCATGTAGGCTAACTATTCTCTACTATAATAAAGACATGTTAATAGAGGCAAGTTATATAAAATCTGTTTAGTCAGTCAGCTTTACTTCCCTATAACATTTGCTTATATTCTGCTGTCCTTTCTATTAGGCGATTAGAAAGACTCGACTCATTTTAGATGATGAAAATTAAACTTTCCATTCGTGATACTTTAGGTAAGTTGCAGCCCATTAGCGTCCCACGGCTGGAGAGGGTTCTTAGAGCATAGACCCACCACGCTGCTCCAGTGCGGATTGGCAGGCATAGTACACAAGTGCACTCTCCATTCCTTCACTCTCATAGTCCGATGTGGCAGGAATCCGACACAACCGGAGAGAGATCAGGCGCAGTACTGAAGGCTTGACGTGCTCTCTGAGGCACGGGGGTGTATCACACCGCCACTTCCAACTTCGGGCAAATATTAAGAAAATCTTAATAGAAAACTCAATATCGATTTCGAATTTGCCCGACACGTGACTCGAAGCCAGGACCTCATGTCTGTAGTCGAACATGCTAACCACTAGACTAATGAAGCAGTTTTATAATGATACTTTACCATGTATCTTTTCCCATTTCTAAGCTATGTAAAAATGTATTAATATGAGAAGGAGTAAATACAATGGAAATTAGATCTCTAATAGGTTGACAAACTGCTATGAGTCATGCTTATCGTTAAATTAGTAGAAATTTCGCTGATAGTATGGTTCATCGATCATATTATATGACAAATCCCTGACATATTGCCGCAAAGCCTTTTTGCTACTTTAATTTCAAACTAAAGTGATATATTATACTATAAAGATTGTAGAGTGACTTGGTTCTTGTTTATGCTTTCACGAAAAGAATGTCAACTATATCATGCTATTTTATGTATGGATTGTGGTTTAAGACATCTATTTATCATAAAAAAATTCACAGCATTATGTCATACGGTATTCTACTTTGGGGTAATGCTGCTGATATAGATGCAATATTTGTGCTGCAGAAAAGGGCCGTTCGTGCGATTTACAATATGGGTCCAAGAGAGTCGCTAAGAAACAAATTCAAGGCAGTTAACATAATGACAGTTCACTGCGTGTACATATTAGAAAACTTGTTGTACGTACACAAAAACATTGACTCTTTTAATAAAAAGAGTGAATGTATATCATATAACTTAAGAAACAAAAACAAACTTGTTGTAAATTCTAGTAGGCTGCATAAAATTGACTACTCATTTAAGGGTAACTGTATACGTTTCTATAATAAACTCCCACAAGACGTTTTTGAAGTGTCAATTAAAAAATTCAAAGTCTTTGTTAAAAGAAAGTTGATAGAAAAGTCGTATTATAAGTTGCAAGAGTACTTAGACGATAGAAACGCGTGGGAGTGAACGAACTACTCTGATTTGAATTGAAATGTATTAAACTAATATGATATTGTAATGATGATGATAACAAAAAAAAAAACAACACACCCGGCTGAGTTTGTTGTGGGCTCTTCTCGGATCGGGGCGCGAAGGAACCCTCGTAACTTTAGATTTTAAGTCGTTCTGGAGTATCATCATCAGACGTACATTAGAATTAGAGTGTGGAAAAGAAAAGAAAAAAATATTTGACGTTTCAAAAGTGCTGTAATATGCCTACCTGAATAAAGATATTTTGATTTGATTTGAATGCCATTTTTCATGTAAAATTTCATCCTTTTACATTTTAAACAAAATAAATTCAGGATATCGTTCTAACATTCCTACAAATTAGGTATTTTTCAATTTCTACTATTCATATGGATGTATCGTTCAAATCTTTTATTGTTAATAACCTTTTTATAAGTTCACTCGAGGCAAATTTATTATTCTAGCTTGTTGGTTGATGCTTGATGTAAATATAAATCTGTCAATTACTTATTTGTTTTAAGTAAAATTTGTCTTGCTAAATATTACACAACGTCATCAATTGGAAGCTTTAATCTTCTTTCTACGAATGAGTCAATGAAGTTTGCGAATGGCGATGGCGAAAAATTAACTTATTGAAAAGAAGAAAGTCATGAAGAGAAGGAAGTCATGAAAAGAGGGAAGTGATGTAAAGAGGGATCGAAAGTCTATAGTAAAAATGACATCTGAATGAGTTCGGTGTGAGTTGTTCTTAGAATAAGAGCCTTTGTGACTTTAGATTTTAAGTCGTTCTTTTATATCATCACCAAATGTATAAAACACATAAATAAAATTCTTAATATTATTTTAAGTTTCTTTTAACACTTTCATCTGGAAACACTAAAGAACTCTGAAGAAGTTTGTTACATAAATTCCAATTATACTGCCCCAAATAAACATGCTTTATATACACCCACGCTATCTCTGTCTCTCACACACACATACACACGCACGCACAATCAGACTCACACTCACATACCTTACATGAACAAATATTCCTATCTACCTTATTAATTTAATTCTCTGTACAGTTCTTTTAATAAATAAATAAAAATATGTAGAAAAAAATCAATATTTGACGATTAAAATGTGATGTAAAAGCCTAGTTGGACACAGTATAGAATAACCTAATTTTGACATAAGTTTATAATTTCAATTTTACTTACTAATATATAACTAAATTAATCCATTGATGTACCACGTAAGTTATATTATTTTCAAAGTTTTTAATTCGTTTTATATATGGAGGCAGTTAAAATTTTTCCATTCTTTTGTTTATACACCCTTTAGGGTGTGTCACAGTCGGGGTCATGTTGACGTTACATCGCGCTTCAGGGCTCAGTTCACAAAGATAAATTAGCTTACCCACAACAAACTGTGACACAGACAAGAGAAATGTTATTAGTCATGGTGTGTAATATTTACAAAATCTACGTTACAATTTTTATTTTTTGACTAGTAAATCAGACCGTTATCTGCTTGGTAACTATTCACTTTTTGCTAAAATCAATTTGCATCCAATAATGCTTCATTCAAGTGGGCTATTAAAGCACATTTATTAAAATATATTATATGTTCTTAGCCTATAAATAGTTGGATGATTACATTGATTGATAGATAGTGAAATGTTGGGAGTTATTAAGTAATATAGTGGCAACCCTTTTTTTTTATTCTTTTGTTTTTAAGGGGCTTCTGTATTTTTAATAATACACGCCAGCCCCATCGTAAACCTTTAAACTAACACACATCAATTTAACACTAACAAGAAATATAATTACAAACAAAAAAGACTAACATTCTTTGAGAGAATCATTAACAAATTTATATAACTTAAAAGCCAAAAACTCAAAGGTTCACTTGAGATTGAATTAAAAACACCAATATTTCTAAAATTTAAATTTAGTTCATGCGTTAATGTTTCTCTCAAACTTTGATTCCGAACACATGCCTTTAAGTGGCAACACTTAAACTGTATTATTGTGTAAATGGAGCAGTGTCTCGTGAAGTAGTTGTTCTCAGAGAAGTAATGTAAAATTATACAAATTCACATAGTGAAGTAATTATTAGTATAGTGCAAGTTTTATAACTAAATAGGGGAGAAAATAAAAGTTTTTTTTTTTAATCTTATTTTAAAGAGCTTAATCGCTTGCGATTATGTCGCTCTGCTGAGTACTCATAATTTCACAATGATTATGTTCCTCTTACACGTATTCCATACTCATAGAAATGTATCAATTTTCTGAATTCCCTTGATAATGGATCCTGTAGCAGTATGTTAAGTCCACCAACCCATTGAATCTCGCTGTATTCGCTGACGATGGTATGTCGCCCCGGCCAATTCCGGGCACATTCCACTAGAATATGGTACAAATCCTCCACAACGCCACATATTGCGCAGTTGGGAGAAAATGTTTTGCCCATTAAGTAGGCAAACTTATTCAATGGAACATGTCCGACAAGAAGACGTAAGGCTGTAACGGATTCAGCGCGATTCAAGTGGGTGTTTTGTATCCGGGATGTTGTTCTTAGCTCATTTTGTATGGTCTTAAGAAAATATCCATGTAGCTGAAACAAAGATGCAAATTGCAGTTAACAATTTTGTTGATCTGGTAAGGCAAATAGGTTTAGATGTATCTAGCGAAAAAAGCAAAGTTTGTGTGTTTAAAAGGGGTCCTTTTAGAATAAGAGTTAATATACTTGTTAATGAGGGAGCTTTACAATTGGTAGAAAATGTCAAATATTTAGGGTTGTGGTTAGATAGATCTTTAAGGTGGGGAAAACACATTAATAAGACATGTGCAAAATTTAAGCAAATATTTAAATATATTTAAAGTTCTAGCTGGACCTAATTGGGGACTACATCCTAAACTTTTGAGATAAAATAAAAGTTGTTAGTTAATGTGAGTTGGTGTTTATACAATAATATCCATATATCATTTCAATGTAGGACTGATTATTATTAAAGAACGACTTTAAATCCAACGGTACGGTTTTCCTTTTTCTCATTATCATTACAAAATATATTTTTAATTTATGCTATTTCTATTACAGCAATGCATTCACACTCACGCTTTTTTATCTTCTATGTAGTCCTTCAAAATGTAGAGTGATTTCTTATATAGTTTTTATTAAAAGATTCAAATTTATTAAGTGATATCTTTGTTACGTCTTCTGGAAGTTTATTATTTACATTTATTTGTTACTCTTAAATGAATTGTAAATTTTATGCAGCTTACTAGGATTTATAACAACTTTTCTTTTATTTATTAAGTTATATACGGTGTATTCACTTTTCAACTTAAAAGTGATAGTATATGTTAATATATAACCCTTTTTGTCACTTATTTTTTGGTGGATTGGTAATTCTTAAAAGTGGTAAGTCCTTAATATTTATACACCTTCCCTATCTCTTACCACTGCGTTATAATAAAAAAAACGACGTAAATAACTTATATTTGTGTGAGTATCTAAGAAAGTTACTTTTGTTGTTAATATATTGAGCTTGTGCTCAATAGTGCTTTCATTTGTTTTAATTCTTTCATTTTTTCAGTCTTTATGGACATTTTTCTAATAATTTAATTGGGGAAATATCTCTATTCTAATCTTAACGTTGGGCTTCTTTTCAAGAAAGCGTTCCTTAATTCTTTTTTATACCATTACTTACAATTTGTTTGTTCAATTTACTATTGTGAGGAGTGATTCTTGATATTTTAATTTACACTAAGATCCATATTAGTTAATAATCCGCTTAAATTAAATTTGCAAACTGCCCACTTTTAGCAGGGTAATCCTGTAATAATATAAATACCTGGTAAATCTTTTTTTAACTATTTTCTTGACACCGGTCTGTGTTTAGTGCTTTAAAATCGAGCATAGATATTCTATTACTGAAATACAAGCGAAGCCAATAAAAGCAGGCTGAAATTTCTGGTTCAAGTACTTGATTTTAGCAATTAAAATCAAAAATCAAAATCAAAATATTCTTTATTCAAGTAGGCTCAAAAAGCACTTTTGAATCGTCAGTAGTCTGTCCGTTGGTAACAAATCTACCACCGGTTCGGAAAGTTGATTCCGCTGAGAAGAAGCCGGCAAGAAACTCAACGGTTACTCCTTTTAACATAGGTTTTTTGTAGGTTACAATGTTTAGCCGTCATATGCAACTGGAATCATGTCCAAACATCTTTGTCGCTTAAATAATCTTCCACATTATAATATGCCTTTTTTATTAGGACATTTTTAACATACTTCTTAAAACTATGTGGAG
>JACTOM010000062.1:703291-716832 GCA_015832385.1 Elymnias hypermnestra
TATAATGGGATATTTTATAATTATTGCGGACAACATGTGCAACTAAATTTAAACCAATATGTGTTGCTCTGGAAAAGAGATTTTATTTTTTACAAACATACACTTTACATTTACAAATACAATATTAATTGATTACAAATATTACCTGGAAAAGAGAAACAACATTTAAGGTTATTTTACCAGTTCTTAACAATTACCGCTTTGTCTTGTCATATGACACTTCTACAGAAAACCAACAAGTTCAGAAATAATTAAATAAAGTCTAAAAGCACTTTGTTTACGTATATATTTTTAATTTATTCTATTTCTATTAGAGCAATGCATTCACACTCACGCTTTTTTATCTTCTATGTAGTCCTTCAAAATGTAGAGTGATTTCTTAATTATTTTTCCTTTATTAAAAGATTCAAATTTATAAAGTGACATCTTTGTTACATCTTCTGGGAGTTTATTATTTACATTTCTTAGTTACTCTTAAATGAATTGTCAAATTTATTCAGCTGTAACAACTTTTCTTTTATTTATTAAGTTATATAAGGTGTATTCACTTTTCAACGTGAAAGTGACAATGTATGTTAATATATAACCCCTTTGTCACTTATTTTTTGGTGGATTGGTAATTCTTGAAAGTGGTAAGCCCTTAATATTTATAAACCTTTCCTATCTCTTACCACTGTGTTATAATATAAAAACGACGTAAATAACTTATATTTGTGTGAATATCTAAGAAAGTTACTTTTGTTGTCAATATATTTATCACAAGGCTTTCATTTTTTCAGTCTTTATGGACATTTTTCTAATAATTTAATTGGGGAAATATCTCTATTCTAATCTTTACCTTGGGCTTCTTTTCAAGAAAGCATTCCTTAATTCTTTTTTATACCATTACTTACAATTTCTTTGTTCAATTTACTATTTAGGAGTGATTCTTGGTATTTTAATTTAAACTAAAATCCATATTACTTAAAATAAATTGCAAACTACCCACTTTTAGCAGGGGGAGGTAATCTTGTAATAATATTAATACCTGGTAAATCTTTTTTTAACTATTTTCCCGACACCTGTCTGTGTTTAGTGCTTTAAAATCGAGCATAAATATTCCATTACTGAAATACAAGCGAAGCCAATAAAAGCAGGCTGAAATGGCTGGTTCAAGTACTTCATTTTAGCAATTAAGAGAAATAGTTAAATGACTTTAATAGAAGTTAAATGTTTCCGAGAAGATTTGACTGTATGATTGATTCACTAATGAAATAAAGAGCAAGGGAATTAAAAATTGCAACTTCCCTGGATACCCACATTTCATTTCAAAGTTTTAATTGGCGTCGATCGACTAAGTTCTGAAATTAATATCTCCTCTGAGTTTCTCTCTACAAATTTTTAGAAGAACAATTCAATTGTATTTAATGAAATATAGGGATATAACAAAATGAATTGGGTCATGCCAGCGTATGGTCTTATACTTAGGAGTCTATGTGGAATGCCTATAGAATATATTAGTTTTTTGATTACTCACAGATTCATAAATGCATAAGATTAACAACTCATTTAAGGGTAACTGTATACGTTTCTATAATAAACTCCCACAAGACGTTCTAAAGATGTCAATTAATAAATTCAAAGTCTTTATTAAAAGAAAGTTGATAGAAAAATCGTATTATAAGTTGCAAGATTATCTAAACGATAGAAACGCCTGGGAGTGAGCGAATTGCTCTAATTTTAATAAAAATTTTATTAAACTAATATAATATTGTAATGATGATGGTAACAAAAAAAAACTCGACTGAGTTTGTTGTGGGTTCTTCTCAGACCAGGGCGCGAAGGAACCCTCGTAACTATAGATTTTAAACCGTTCTTGAGTACCATCATCAGACGTGTATTAGAATCAGAGTGTGGAAAAAAATATAATTTGACGATTCAAAAGTGCTGTAATATGCCTACTTGAATAAAGTATTTTTGATTTGATTTGAATAAAAGACCGTAAATCAAGTGCACTCTCTATTCCTTCACTCCCATCGTGCGATGTGATGGTAATCCGACACAATCGGAGAGAGATCAGGCGCAGGACCGACAGCTTAACGTGCTCTCCGAGGCACGGGGGTGGAACACACCGACAACTATACAACTTCAGGCAAATACTAAGAACCCAGGTCATCATGTCTGTAACCGAACACGACTACTAGAGCAATACAAAAAATACGTGACATTTTTATTTACAATTCGTCGTTTGAGATTCAATAAATTGTTTGTATTAATTTTCAACACTTAATGTTTAATGACAATTAAATTAACTAACTTCCTAACAGTTCCCTTTTCACTCCCTCTAAGTCTCGGAAAACTAAAGTTTTAGATTTGTATAAATATAAACAAGACTTAAACATTAATTTGCCAAATATGCTTCACTTTTGACATGGGTACCATACGCACTCACTTTTTTTTTAAATCAGGATCGATTTATTTTCCGTCCATCATGAAAGGTGTTAGTACTATCGTCTGTCTTCGTTTTCGGGAGTGATCTCCTAACACCTTGTATAGAAAAAGTCAGTTACTACGTTATCTATCACTATAAGTTATATTAATATAGATGTCATCTTGACTTTAATCAGATTTAACGGAAGTCTACTCGACATTTATTAAAAGAAAGTGAATCCATCGGCTTTTGTAACAGAATGTTCATATTGTACAATTTAATTTCCTATAAAAAGTAACCACATTTTCTATAATCCAGGCAGTACCTGGCACAAGAGTCGTGGAAAAACGACATAGTTTCGTAGCTAACACAATTAAAATACAGTTAGTTTCATTTTACATTTCCTCTTTTAATTTAGTTTTAAGATAGATACATACTTAAATGCATAACAAAAGCTTAAAAACGTATACGAAACTATAGGAAAACTTATAATAGATGCGAAATAACAGCACGCAAAGGCGGTCTTATTGCAAAAGGCTAAAGAAAACTTTCAGTAATAAAAAGCAAGTGGCGCGATATAGAGAGGATACATAAAACACATGTAAACTAATATTATAAATAGGAAACATTTGTGTTTTGTATGCATGTATGTTTGTAACGTTTTCACACCAAAACTTCTGGATCGATTTAAAAAAATTTTTCACCATTAGAAAGCTGCATTTTCACTGAACAACATAGTTTATATTACTTTTTAAAAAATAATAGGGATCCGTAATAAAAATGCGTTAATGTAACCCAAGATGTGAAAAAATCGCTCACATAAAATATGTTATCGCGTGCGCTACAGAAATTATTGATGATAGAACAAAAAAATGTTGTACAATAATATAGAACGTATTAATGTCTATAAAAAAGTCCGCAATACTATATATTCAACTACTGTAGTTATGCCACTATAGCAACTTTTTTACATTTTAAAAGTTAATAGAAGTGCCGACATTAATAAAACCATATTATTCATACCTCTGTATTAATCCTGATCCCAATAACAATGAAAATGATAAAAGACCGTTTCAATACCTGTAAAATACTTAATTAATTTATTAAAATCTGACATTCTATTCAAAAGATACCACGAATTTAAAAATCTCCTTCTAAATGTTATGATTTTTATGTTTGCTAATAGTCAAACTATACAATGATATATTTTGCTTATTAAATTAAGATTGTGGTGTAACATTATATTGCGCTAAACTTTGAGATAGTGAAAAAAGTCCGTTTTGTATTTATAAGATTATATCTTAAAAATTAAAACTTACGTCAAGAGTTTTCTTTGTTACTCACATCACTTATATAATGAAAAAATCACTAGTAAACACTATCAGTTTATAAAATACCACAAAAAAATAACTACCTTCGCGACACCCGCACTGTTAGTAACGGTCACTTTGTAACAGATTTATTTTTGTTATTTTTAATTGTCTGGTGTTATCTGTATGTATATTTTGTAACGATAGTCACAATTAGATTACATAGAAATTGATAATACAAATCATGTCTTAAAAAGAAAGAGATGCTTATATTTCTTAGTGCCCGTGTTGAGGCAGAACTATCGTATCATGTCAACTAGTAGTTTGACACTGGCAATCTAAGGGCTAATATTATAAATGCAAAAGTAACTATGTCTGTCACGCTTTTACGTAAACACTACTGAACCGATTTGAATAAAATTTGGTACCCAGATAGTCTAGAGCCTGTGGAAAGGCATAATAAAGGGATACCTAAGGGCTAATATTATAAATGTTAAAGTAACTCTGTCGCACATCGACTACTTGGCGTTCACTAGTTATTATAAAATCGATATGGACTTTGAGGATGAGCTGATTGAATATAAAGTTTATTATTTTTATTTGTTAGAGTTATTTGGATGTTAAAAATCAAATACAAAATCAAATATTGGAAAGTATAGGCCGAATGTTGATATAAATATAGACTAGAAGCAAATAGCCACAGGCAAAAAGCCTTAACATGTATTCGTTTATATTTACAAAAATATATATAGTAAATAAAATTGACATGATAAACTTACTTAACTACTTACATCTGAGATTTTGAGCAAGACTTCTTTAAAAGTTCATTTAATTATCTGTCTGTTGGTTTCATTAAAAAAAATGTTTTTAACGTATTATCTTACTTTGCACGACGAGTGAGACATTTATTATGCTCCTTGAAATAATTATCGTTATATTTCGACAAATTTATTAAAGAACCTTGACTAATTATATACATAAAGTAAGTAGCAGCCCATTAACGTCCCAGTGCTGGGCACAGCCTCCTCACTAATACGAGAGAGGGTTTTTAGAGGATAGACCCACCACGCTCCTCCACTGCGGATTGACAGGCATAATACACAAATGTACTCTCTATTCCTTCACTCTTGTAGTCCGACGTGACGACAATGAGACACGACCGGAGAGAAATCAGGCGCAGGACCAACAGCTTAACGTGCTCTCCGAGGCACGGGGTTGGATCACACCACCAAATTCTTCCCAACTTCGGGCAAATATTGAGACAATCTTAATAGAAAACTCAATATTGATATTTGAATTAACCCGCGACTCGAATCCAGGACCTCATGTCCGTAGTCGAACATGCTAAGCACTAGACCAATGAGGCTGTCATTCTACACATAAAACATACTTGAAAAACACTATTTATTGGTGAAAACCTGAATAAAACAAACGTTAAGTAGGTTGATGATTACGCAACTTTGCCATACGAAACCATCAGACCGCTGACCACCTCCGCTTTTAAAATCCCTGATATCTTTTAAGATATCCATTTTAATGACATTCTGTTGAAGACAGTTTTAATTAACATGAAATATGCAACGTATCTAATATATTTAGTTGGATAAATAACAATACTGTATAGTTTAAAATAGCTTGGTAAATTACAAAGATTTTTTTTTAACATAAAAGATAAAAATGGTTATTGCGGGTTATTCTTTAGAGATAAATATATACAATCATGGATTTTTTTTAGATGTTCTTAAGTTATACAATTCCATAGTACATTAATTTGATCTATCTCGAAAAGTCTACCCAGCGTTTGCGATTTAATTGCACAAAAATATGTTTGTAACGACATCACATTATATATTTTTGAATTTTTCAGCTTCTCTGTACTATAATATACATGTATTATACATATGCACTTTTCTATTTAATCACTTGATCTATTCCTGAGAATCGATTTTAAATCTATTGAACAGTTTAAAAGATCTAAGCAAACAAACAGCGCAAGCAAGACATTATTTTATACCATATATAAGGTATGTCAGTTTATTTTTCTGTATGTTTTCTTTAGTTTGGGAAAGTAATGGAAATATTTCAATGTCTTTTATAAGTAAGTAAATAAATAGCAAGACGTAATCTATTGAATGATAAATATTACGGGATATAAAAAGATATGTGTGGTCAAAAAGTGATGAGACGTACGCTATTGGCATTTTTGTAAGGCTTTTAATTCAATTACCTATACAATTTGGAATCGCAAAACATTTGGTTAACGAAACTTACAACAAAATCCATGTCAAAGTAGTTCAAGTCATAACAAAAGATAAAGTAAATTATGATTTACATTTAGTCAGATTGTAATCGCATAACAAAGCAAGTCTATTTTCGATTCCTTTATACTGGAAATAATTATCATATTCAAAGTCTACAAAAACATTACAGACGGAATGTTTTGTGGAATAATTTTGCAATTTTATTTTAGGGAATGAAAAAGATTTTTAAACAGAATTATTTAGTTTTTTCTGTTTTTTTTGTTTAGGTAGAAATTTATAGTTAATATGTAATCTCTTTCTAATCGACAGATTGATCTAATATTTGGTAATTACTGTTATGCAGAATGATTTTTTTATAATATAAGTCCAAGATGGACGGTATTTTTATATTTTTCGTCTGATCATTGACTTAGATTGATGAGGACAGTAATGTGATGATTTACTAGTCATCATAAGGCCGTGAAATTCAAAGATTTGTAATGTGATGTCGTAACAAACATACTTTTGTGCGCTTAAACTGAAAACGCTGCCTAAATTTACGTAATAGATCAAGTTTACGTGCTACGTAATTGTACATCTGAAAAAGATCGATAAAATATCTGTAAATATATATATTTAACTCTAAAGAATAACCCGCAGTAACCATTTTCATCTTTAACATATCACCAAAAATATGGTTGTTTACTAAGCTATTTTATATAATACAGTATTATTTCTTGCCCAATTAAATACATTACGTACGTTGTATATTTCATGAAAATTAAAACTGCTATATACAGCATTCCATTAAAATGGATATTTTAGAAGATATCAGGGATTTAAAAAACCGGAGACACGTCGGGGGTAGCAAAGTTACATAAGCATCAAATAGATGCAGTTGAGCGAGTCACCTAGATTATTCTGAAATATAACAGACCAGAAAAGGTTCCTTCGACTCATACTTAGAATGGGATTCCTCATATTCCCATGGGATCGTTAACACCATGAGGAACAGCTAGGAACTAACAAGCGTCTCTTTTCTGACATAAAAGCAACTCCTCTGTTAATTTTTCTACGCCTTGTAACGATGTTTTTAAGAATAAATTAGCTGGAAACTTTTCAACAATTTCAGCAACTTTTCTCCCTAATATTAATGAATCGCTGGAATATATTTACATATTTGAAAATCGCGAGGATATAACGAAATTATTATTTCTTTATAACCCCTGATTAGAACAAATTTTTACCAATGAAACGAGCGATTAGCGTCACGAAGATGTGCATCGTTTTTATGCTAAATCGTATGAAGGTAGTTTTAATATTTACAAATGATATGAGGCATTTTAATTTGTCACTCGTCATTTAATCATTTAATATACTACTTTCATAAAATATAAAATTAAATTAAATTCTCTTTTCTAAATTTTAAATTCAAAAACAAAATAATTTCTAATATTAACATTTTTAGTCACAGTTCGCCATATAAGATTTCAATAAATTGTTTGTATTAATTTTCGACACTTATTATTTTAATCTCACTTACTTTTTCCTTCCCTTTAAGTCTTGGAAATTTAAACTTTTAGATTTGTATAAATATAAACAAGACTTAAAAATTTGTTTGCCAAAGAAGTTTCACTTCTGACATGTGTTCTTTGTACGCACCCATTTTTAATTATTTAACACATTTTAAAGGTTTCACAAGCATAGATAGTTTTAATTAATTCTATATTTTACTAAGGAACTAGAGAATTATCTATAGGCAATTATATATGTTTTTATTTGTAAACTTTATTCCACAAAGTGCAAACGGCGAGCTTAAAGCTATGATGCTTTATCTATCAGCCAACATAAGAAAAGGCGTTGGTAGATGTGCATTACAAAGCTACAAAGTTAAAAGAAATGAGTAACTAAAACCAGTTATAAGCTATAACTTGAACACATATATAATAAAGATAAAAAGTGTATACAAGATAAAAAAGAAATATAAATGACTTTCAAATGGCGATGTATTTCCTGAGCAAGAATTTTTTTAATTGACAATATAACATAGATGGAATTCAAAGTCAAAGTCAAAATATCTTTATTCAAGTAGGCCTATTTTGAATTGTCAAATATCGTTTTTTTCCATATATTATTTAAATGAATGACTGATGATAACATAAAAGAACGACTTACAATCTAAAGTTACGAGGGTTCCTTCGGACCCTGATCTGAGAAGAGCCCACAACAAACTCAGTCGGGTGTACGTTTTTTTGTTTTTGTTATCATCATTACAATATTTAATTTAAAAAAATATTCTATATCTATATAAATATAGAGCAATTCATTCACTCCCACGCTTTTTTGTCTTCTAAGTATTCTTTCAAATTATAGAATGATTTCTAAATTAGTTTTCTTTTAATAAAAGATTTAAATTTATTCAGAGACATCTTTGTAACTTCTTCTGGGAGCTTGCTGTAGCAACGTATACAGTTACCCTTGAATGACTTGTCAATTTTATGTAGCCTACTAGAATTTACAGCAATTTTATTTCCATTTCTTAAGTTATATGAGGTGCATTCACTTTTCTTCCTAAAAGAGTCAATATTTTTATGGACGTACAACAAGTTTTCTAATATATATACGCCGTGAACTGTCATTATTTTTACTGCTCTGAATTTGTTTCTTAGCGACTCTCTTGGACCCATATTGTAGATCGCACGAACGGCCCTTTTCTGCAGCACAAATATTGCATCTATATCAGCAGCATTACCCCAAAGTAAAATGCCATATGACATAATGCTGTGAAAATAACTGAAATAGACCAGCCTGGCAGTTTCAACGTCCGTAAGACGGCGAATTCTTTTAACCGCGTAAGCCGCAGAGCTGAGCCTGTTCGATAGACCTCTTATATGGGGCCCCCACTGTAGCTTACAATCTAAAGTAATGCCTAGAAAAACGGTACTATCTACCAGATCAAGTTCCTCATTATTAAGTTTAACAATGGTTCTCACTTGCTTTACGTTTGGTAATGTGAATTTAATACATTTTGTTTTTTTCCCGTTCAGTAATAAGTTGTTTGCTTCAAACCATTGTACTACTTTATTGAGCGAATTGTTTACCTCGTCAAAATCTGTTTGTTGTCGATTAACTTTGAATATTAGAGAAGTGTCATCAGCAAACAAAACTATCTCATGACCGTCCTTGACAAAATAAGGAAGGTCATTAATGTAAATGAGGAACAGAAATGGTCCTAATATGGAACCCTGTGGAACACCTAGTTTCGTTACAGACCCTTCTGAAAGTTTTCCATTAACACAGACCTTTTGTGTTCTATTAGTTAAATAGGAACTCATCAGGTCTAATGCAGCGTCTGTGATGCCATAGTGACGTAATTTCCCGATCAGAGTTTCATACTGGACACAATCAAAGGCCTTAGACAAATCACAGAAAACACCAAGCGCGTCTCGTGATTCCTCCCAGGCCTCGTAAATATTATGTAATAACTGTACACCAGCATCGGTTGTTGAACGAGCTCGCGTAAATCCAAATTGCTTACTGTGTAATAGATTATATTTTTGAAAATGTTGTAGCAATTGGTTCAATATCATTTTTTCGAATACTTTACTGAAAGTCGGAAGAACCGATATTGGTCTAAAGTTAGAGGGGTCTGAAGTACTGCCCGACTTAAACATTGGTATAATTTTACTGTACTTCATTAAGTCAGGAAATATACCCCAATCTACACAGTTATTAAAAATTTCAGCCATGTCGTCTGCAAGGATGTCAATTAATGATCTTGCTAGGTTAACAGATAGACCCCATAAATCATTTGTTTTCTTATTATTGATTAAATTAAATGACTTAATAACGTCCGAGCTATTGACATGGTGGAATTTGAAAATATTATAACATTGAGGCACACTACAAGCCAGCCAAGAGAGAGCAGTGGATGGTGATGAGTTCAGAGATTTAGTCGTCGAGATAGGAGCGCTAGTGAAGAATTCTTCAAATTCATTAGCAACTTCTGAATCCAATGTAATGTTCTTATTGTCTATCTTAAGATTGAATTCATTAAAGCGCGAGGATGCTTTTCCTGTTTCTTCATTGATGATCCTCCATGTTGTTTTAATTATATTACTGCTATTTTTAATTCTAGATTTAATGTATTGCGATTTTGCTAAAACACATTTCTTTTTAAATTCTTTAGAAAATGATCTTACATAATCTCTGAATTCATCACTAGTGTTATATTGACGCTTGTCATACAGCTCATATAACTTTTGTCTACTTTTGTGTAGATCAACTGTTGCCCATTCACTGAATGCCAATGTGTCAGTACACATGGCCGATTTACTCTTAAATATAGAATTAAAAATTTTATTAAATTTGTTAAAAAAACGGTTGTATACTTCATTGGGATTCAGAGAATTCAATAAAGAAGAAGAATTCCAGTTTAGTATTAGGTTTGATCTCATTCGCTCTATACGCTCAGTAGTGATTGGGACATAAGTGATTTTACGTTTTTTCACTGTTTTATTTACGGTTGGAAAGCGAATGAGTTGGCCACAGTGATCAGAATCTAAATTAGAAATTATCTTTTTGACAGTTGGTNGGCCAGGTCAAGAGTACTCTAAACCGACGAACTTGTATGAAAGGTTTAATGAGAATGAAAGAAGCGAAGGAGATATGCAAGGATCGTGGCAAGTGGAAGGATGTTGTCTCTGCCTACCCCTATGGGAATGAGGCGTGATGCTATGTATGTAGGATTTATATAAACTATCTGATTATTGCGAAGAATTATTTTTAAAACTCATCATTTCCTTGCCCTTATCTCACTAGGTGGGGTTGGCACAGCATGTATCCTTTCGCCACTTTACTCTATCAGTTGTTATTTCTACATTCACACCTCTTACACTTATATCCTTGTTTGCGACTTTTCCCCTTAATTTAGAAAATAATATATAAATAAGTATTTAATTTAAAGTCAATATTGTTTACAATATTTCGTTTCGTATTATATTTTGTTTCAACTTAGAATATGTATATGTATATGTACATATGTATATATACATATATATGTCAGAGTGCAAGAGTCTGTGAAACGCTGGCGCCATCTGTGTACCGGCGTGGGGGCAGAATCAATAAGTGGCAGTCCGGCCCGTCTCTCGGCAGTTCTCGAGCGGCGGTCAGCCGGAGTGGTCGACTATTGAAACTGTCGCGTTCCTAGCTATTAGTGTTAATGAGTCTGTTTAAATTGATATCGGGCACATTAAGTGACTGAACATTATAATCCGAGTTAATTAATAAAGTGTTTGATTGCACCAACATTACCCACGAAGGCCCACAGAATAAGAAGTTAAATAATGGATCCCATTAATGACGATGTCGGCAGAGAACCCTACGCCCCTGTGCTTTATGCTTCTACGTTCTTTCTTATTCTCCGACATTTAGTCATTTAGACATATTAGTAAGATCGTATAAGGAATGTTTTGTTGACTATAGCATGTATATATTTGTATGATTGTCATTTCCAAGAATGAAGTTGTTTGTGCAATTAATGTAAACCCTATGATTGACAAATAATTGAACGCCAATCATAGGACGCCTTTATCTACAAATAAAGAAACAACCAACGTCGTTTACTTGTTAGAATAGTGCACGTTTGCCAGTCGCAAACATTACACAATAGAGCCAATTCGGCGTAAACGTTCCTGCTGAACAACAGTTCGATGGCAATACATCATATCCTCGTCTGGTGACAAGTAGACGGCAGAGCATTGGATGAAGAATCTGGATGGCATTTTATTTCGATCCTGAACCGGCAATCTTCGCAGGTGTGAGCTGACGAAGGGGCTCACAATCCTTTTTCACACAGTACATCCACACTATTTTTGTTCGCCATCTCCCAGCCTTGCTGCTTACCATCATATTTAGGGCCCTCTTGCATACATGGCTATCCTACCTTCTCATGACAGGTCCACACCAGGATAGCCTTCTACTTCTTAACTTCTCGATCATGGTTGCTACTTTCATACTTCCTCTAAAATACAAAAAAAAAACTTAATATATATATATATGTAAGTCAACTAGTTTTACTAGAAAAAGCCATACAGTAATTTTTCTATATATGTTGAATAATGCATTAATATACAGAGTACGGGAAATGAGAGACTTAGGAGTCTTTTTAGACTATAAACTAACTTTCACTCGTCATGTGGATTATTTTGTATCAAAGGCTTATCGACGCTTGGGTTGATTTTGAGAGTGAGTAAAGAGTTTAAACTTATATTTACATTCATTATATTGTATAACACCTTTGTTACGTCGCTTTCGTCAATAGATAATGTTTTTTCAGGAATGGTAGGTAAATAATTTATTAAGGTTTTGGGTAAATTGGTTGAATATAACAACAATTGTTGCCAGTGGGCGAAAACATCAAGTCGCCTGGGAGCTTTCCTGGAAAACACTGCCTAATCCTTTAAAGATAAAAAAAAAACAATTTATATTACGATTATTTCTCTGTTATATATCTGTAATAAATCTACCAAAGCAAATATATTTTATGGATAACTCATCTTACTTTTTTCCCATTTTATCTTTGAATACAGTAAATGTATATTACATTGTTAGATACATTTATTATAAACAAATAACGCCTTTATTTAGAATTAAATAGATATTTTTAATACATTTAGAATTAAATACATATTTTTAATACATTTAAATTATAAGCAATATTTAAAGGCTGCGTTTGTAATGGGTTCTTCTCAAGACATGGCGTCAATAAATCTTTCCAACTATAGTATTTTTTCAAATAATTTTCTTTCAGCATAGGATTTTAATTTATTCAGTGTCATCTCTAGAACTTCTTTTAGTGTGCTCCACTCCCGTGTTTTGGAGAGCAAGTTAAGCCGTCGGATTCCTGTCATATAAGACTATAAAAGTGGAGGAATAGAGAGTGGACTTTTGTACCTAACCTAACCCGCAGTGGGTCAGCGTGCTGAGTCTATGCTCTAAAAACCCTATTTCTTATGTGTGACCAGGTCAAGGACGTTAATGAACTGTTTCCTACTCACCATACTTAGTTTCTTAATAAAATCCCAACAGTTTCATTGGAAACACTTAAGATGTAATACTTTATGCATTCATTATCTAGTACAAGTTCCATCTCCTCTCGAGCAAATGATTGCATAGACGTTGCTGGGTAACTGGGAATAAATAGGGGGGTAGCAGCAATTCCGAGGAAGGGGGGCGTATCCAATTTCCAATGTATCTAAGTGGAATTTGCGTAGCATTCTATGTGTGGGGCACTCACATTAATTGCACCATCTAGTTAGGTTTGCGTGCATTAGCATCGCTCTGGGCAAGGGATGACGCAAACGTACTCAGCCTTCATGTGGTTAAACCTATATTTGACTACAGCAAAAGTTATTTCAGCCCCTAATATTAGCTTTCGCTTTCCCTATATATATAGGGGTTTATTAAATCATAAAGCGGCGAACATTAAAACTATATTTATATTACAAAAAAGTGCAATACGTGTCATATATCAATTATAAGCTCGTGCTAATAGATGAATCCAAAGAAAATATATATATA
>JACTOM010000062.1:716883-753565 GCA_015832385.1 Elymnias hypermnestra
TATATATATATATATTCGTAATTATATTCACTTATACAGCAAAAACCGAGGAATACACTATCTTAATACAATAAATAAAAACTTGTAAAGCCATGTTTTAGAGGTTCAGAAATCATTTGTCGGTTTGTGCAAACGTATTTTAATAAGATATCGCATTCAGTTTGAATTTGCCTCTACATAGTTTTAAGAAATTTCTCAAAAACATCCTATTTCAATGTTGATGATTATTTAAAGGATAAAAATATATGGACTTGATTCCAGTTGCACACAGAACCAAATTATTACACATTGTAATCAACAAAAGTATGTTTGAAAGAGTAACCGCTGAGTTTCTTGTCGGTTTCTTCTCAGCGGAACTTTCCGAATTGCTGGTAGATTTGTTACCAATGGTCAGATTACTGACAATTCAAAAGTGATTGTTAAACCTACTTGAATAAAGAATATTTTTATTTAGATCGCTTAAATTTAAGTGTCGACGACATTATATGTACATATTCAAATTATGTGATATATATTAATGTTGTGTATTTATTATCATATATGTTTTAGGGTGTAGATGTTGTCTGTATGTATGTTCATGTTATTTTCTGCTTTCTGCTCTACTTACTTTATTTTAAGTCAAGGTTGTCTAGAAGTAATCGATATTAAGCGATAAAACCGTCTGTCGTATTTCCTTTTCCCAGTTATTTAAGATTATTATAATGTATTACTTTGAAGGTAGTAGTATTGCTTTGAAGACTGTCTCATTGGTCTAGTAGTTAGTATGTTTGACTACAGACATGAGTTCCCGGGTTCGAGTCCCGGATCGGGCCAATGGGATATCGATATTGAGTTTTCTATTAGGATTTTCTCAATATTTGCCCGAAGTTGGAAAATATTTGGCGGTGTGGACCACCGCTGTGCCTCGGAGAGCACGTTAAACCTTCGATCCTGCGCATGATCTCTCTACGATCGTGTCCAATTCCCGTCACATCGGAATATGAGAGTGAAGAAAAAAAAATCTTTGTCATATGAGTGAGGAGGACTGTGCCCAGCCGTGGGACGTTAATGGGCTGCTACTTATCTTACCTTTTTCTTTAAAGGTGCAATCAATTTTTTAAAGGCCAATACTAGGAGGGTTCCTTTGCTGCTTGTTTGGTATGAACTCATCATAATAAATTTTTTATAATCTTAATTTATCATAGTAGTCGAGTATTTTTTACGTGAAATCTTGAAGTCATTAAAATAAATAAAGGCAATACAAAACCTTAATGGCACTGTACAGACAATTCTGGGGTATTAAAAAAAACCCAGCGCTGGTCCACCGAAGATCGTTTAGATAAAAATCCCCAAGGCAGTGTTAAAATGAATTCATTTCATAAATCTGGGCTTCAGCTCTCAAATTATTCCAACATAACGTTCGCATAAGCGGTTTAATTTACGGAATGAAATGTATTTGTCGAATTTGTTTTGTACGTATAAAATGTTGCCAAAAAACAGGTGTACATTGTAATAAAAAATAATATTTTTTTCATGTTACTTGATTAAAAAGTACATTTATTGCTACACTATTTGTTGAATCATTTTTTTTTCATTATGGGCCTGCGTTTCCGTAGCAGCCCATTAACGTCCCACTGCTGGGCACGGGCGTTCTCACTCATATGAGAGAGGGTTTTTAGAGCATAGACGCACCACGCTGCTCCACTGCGGATTGGCAGGCATAGTACACAAGTGTACTCTCTATTCCTTTACCCTCATAGTCCGACGTGACGGAAATTCGACACCACCGGAGAAAGATCAGGCGCAGGACTGACGTCTTAACGTGCTCACCGAGGCACGGGAGCGGATCACACCGCCAAATTTTTCCCAACTTCGGTAAAATATTGAGAAAAACTTAATAGAAAACTCAATATCGATTTGGAATTGGTCCGACCCAGGATACGATCCCAGGACCTCATGTTTGTAGTCGAACATACTAACCACTAGACCAATGAGGCAGTCAGGCTTGCGTTTAGCTTCAATCAAATTCAAATTCAAAACATCTTTTTTCAAGTTGGCCTATTACAGCACTTTTGAATCGTCAAATATGTATTTTTTTCCATACACCAATTCTAATGTACGACTGATGACGGTATTAAAGAACGACATGAAATCTAAAGGGTTCCCCTTTGAGTCTCCGTGCTCGGCGATCCACCAAATCCAAAGCATCAAGCTAGTACTTGGCTTAGTAGTTCTAAAGGTGGCTACAATACTCCTTGCATGATCGCACTCAAGCTTGATAAAGGTTTAAAGCTGTTTCGGCGTAAAGTACTGCTTGACCTTATTAAAGACCCCAAGCTTTTTGGCACTTCTTCAAGCCTCAATAATATAAATCAAATCAAATCAAAATATCTGTATTCAAGTAGGCATATTACACACTTTTAAGTCGTCAAATAATATATATGTCGGAGAAAAACAGAGAACGGAGAAGCATAAAGCACAGGGGCGTAGGGTTCTCCGCCGACATCGTTATGAATTGGTTCCATTATTTAATTTCTTATTCTGTGGGCGTTCATGGGTAATGTTGGTGCAATCAAACACTTTATTAATTAACTCGGATTATAATGTTCAATAACTTAATGTTCCCGATATCAATTTACACAAACTCATTAACACTAATAGCTAGGAACGCGACAGTTTCAATAGTCGACCACACCGGCCGACCGCCACTCGATAACTGCCGAGTGACTCCAGCCGGACTGCCACCATTGACTCTGTCCACGCCGATAGATGGCGCCAGCGTCCCACAGAAATCTGCCCTCCGACATATATATATTTTTTTATTTTCCACACTAATTCTAATGTACGTCTGATAGTGGTACTCAAGAACGACTTAAAATCTAAAGTTACGAGGGTTCCTTCGCACCCTGATCCGAGAAGAACCCACAACAAACTCAGTAGGGTATTTTGTTTTTTTTTGTTACCATCATCATTACAATATTATATTAGTTTTATATATTTCAATTCACATTAGAGCAGTTCGTTCACTCCCACGCGTTTCTATCGTCTAGTTAATCTTGCAACTTATAATATGATTTTTATATCAACTTTCTTTTAACAAAGATTGAATTTATTAAGTGACATCTCTAAAACGCCTGTGGGAGTTTATTATAGGAACGTATACAGTTACCCTTAAATGAGTTATTAATTTTATGCAGCCTACTAGAATTCATAACAAGTTCTGCATAATCCGATTTTTCAAAATTATATCTCCTACTTTATTTGATTTATTTATGCTATTATCTAAATTGCTAACTAAAGGGTGTGTTCCTAAAATGCTGATAAAGACGTAATCTCTTTGGGTAGCTAATATATTTATAATATTTGAAAAAACTCAAACATCATCAGTAGATATTTAAATTTCTTAAGGCAGTAGGAACCCGTATAAAATATATTTGAATTTGAAAGGATGAATAAAAAAGTATTTTACTAACGGTGAAAAATGAGAACTTATAAAAAAAATCCTGTCACAGTATATGGTCGAATGTGTTCGACAAACTTTGATAATTTAGCTATCCTTAAGTGTACGCAGACAAAGTTGCGTGGATTAGCAAGTGTATATTTATTTATGCACACAGAGACAGTGTGTACTCGCAGTAAGATTTTAATGATTCTTTTTTCCCCTGGGAAATTCTTTTATGTACCCCTGCCTCAAGGCAGGGAATGTAGGAATCGCCTACCGGACTGGACACCCTCATCAACCGGAATTGGGGATTTCAAAGACTTACGTATTCTCCCGACACTCGAATGCAACCGAAAAATAAGGTTCCAGGAGGAGGCATAAAAGAAGGCTTCTTCTACGCAGCGTCTTCCTTCGAAGAGGAACATGTGCAGTAACTTCACTTCTCTCCACAACCTCACAGAAGAAAGCCACTGCATTCCATCCACCTTCATTACCAAGCGTTGTGCCCAATATACATGGTAATTAGAGATCTCCTCCCGTCATACCAAAGGATATCGCTGTGGTCATCAGGCTGGGGATTCTGACACAGTGCGGTTGTCGTATCAACTGAATTACCACACTGATGGAGAGGATAAGCTCCTTTGAAGCATCATTGGGCTACAAATCAATTGGTAACAAGTCTACCGTTAAAAAGCTGAGTACCTTTTAGTTATAGAACCTAAAAATATGTGGCAAATTGTTAGGGCATAGAACATTTTGAACAACTAAACGGACGAGTTTAATTAGACCAATTTTCGATCAGCCTTTTGGCCACTCAATTTGGGTTAACATTGTTTGACTTGCTAACATGTTGTGACACCAATTGCTTCGACATAAATGTTTTAATCAATACATTTTTATGTTTGTGTTCAATGGGTATGTTAATGTATATCTTTTTTTATTCCTAAAAGTGTACTACAAAACAAAATTGTTAGACTGTAAAGATTCACTATAGTGTAGTAAATACATATATACAAATAATACACCGAGTAGAGTTTGATTCAATTAAAACAAACCCTGCTTATATTTATTGGTTATAATCAATTCTTTATACTTGACAGAAATTTATAGATATAGTAATTTTTGAAGTGAACCTTCTTTAGGCGGATGAAACGCGTCATTAGCGTCACGAAGATATACAGCGTTTATGATAATTCGATTGAAGGTTAGGTAGTGTTAACATATACAAGTAACTAGTGGCATTTTAATTTGCTACTTGTTATTTATTCATTTAATATAGGTACTAATTATCATAAGTTATAAAATAAAATTATTTCATAAATTCTCTTTTCTAAATTGTAATTCAAAAACAAAATTTAATTGAAATAGCTTATATAAGCAAAAAACACGTTTTATTATTTATTATTTGTACAAATTAACGACAATTTTATTGTTTCAATGACAATCCTTTTTCCCTCCTTGTCTCAGAAATTTGAAGTTTTAGATTTGTATAAATATAAACAAGACTTAAAAATTAATTTGCAAAAGAAGTTTCACTTCTGACATGTGCACTTGTACGCACACACTTTTCATTATTTATTTATAAGTATTGATTACATTCGATTTAGAAAGAAACATATAAACTGTTTACGTGAACTTTCAGGAGCTTTCTATATATGCTACGATAATTAAAAAACTTATGCGAACTTGAATGGATTTTAACTTTTGTGCGTTTAACACTTTGACTGCCGTGGGGGGTCAAGATGACCGCCACTAGTACTATATTTGAATCTCCCGGATCTCTCGTATAAGACAACCAATCCCAATCTCGTATAAAATAACCAATCTCCATTATCTATGTACCTTAATGTACACAGGTAATTGCGATTGATTATCGTATTCAAGCGATTCGGAAGACTCAAATATAGTACAAGTGTTGGTCATGATAGCGATAAAAGGTATGAAATCAGGTAAGGCTGCTGGGTATGTGGCTGGGCATAGTGTCAGTCGAGATGCTGAAAGCTGGCCGCGGTATTGTGGCAGCTCAGCTGTCTTTTCAATATATGCTTGGAGAAAGGTCAAGTTCCAAGAGATTGGAGCAAGGCCGTAATTGTCCCTCTATATAAAGGAAAAGGGTCACAGCAGGAGTGCAAAAATTACCACGGTATCAGCCTTCTTAGTGTCGTCGGCAAATTGTATGCAAAGATATTGATTGAAAGGGCGATTAATGAAACCGATGAGAAAATATGGGACGTGTGAAAGAGTGAAAGAAGCGAGGGAGATATGCAAGGATCGTGGCAAGTGGAAGGATGTTGCCTCTGCCTAACCTTATAGGAATGAGGCGTGTCGCTATGTATGTATGTATGTTGGTCATGTTGACCCCCCACGGCAGTGAAAGTGTTAAATGTTTATAAATTTTTTTTATAATTTTAATAATATTTATCCTATTTTTACCTCGTTTATTGTAATTCTGCTTTATGTTGTGGGAAATTTATTTGTTTATTTAGTTTCTCAAATTAAATAATATGATGTATAAATTATTTCAAGTATTACAGATTAAATTCAAATAGAATAACCGTTAAATTAAATTTAAATCCGTATATTCAACCTATCAATCTCGAGACGACTTCCGATTGTGTTAGCACCTGAACTTGTGTGTTATGCTTGTCAACCCGCAGTGGAGTAGCTTAACCCGGGAGAAGTCCCGTGCCCAGCTGTGGGACGTTACTGCTACGTTTATCGGATTTAAAATTTCGTGAGAAACAAGTGGAAAAAAAAACTATTTCACGTTTCAAAAGTATTCCAAAAGTACTTGAGTAAAGGATTTTTGTATTTAAATTCGTAATAGACGATTACATTAGCTAACCCTTTGATGTTAGAAATTTGAATACTCTGTACACGATTCAATTATAGGCCACAAAGTAACGTCCAATAAGAATTTGTAGAGGGACATTTTGTAGAGGCCTTTTTCAATCAAGGCCCTGTTTTTTAGATGTATCGGTCTGCTTAAATAATTGTCACATTTTGCTTTATGTGTAGGGAAATGGGAAAATTGGTTTTCCCTTTGAACCTATGGATTAGGGTGAATTTAATTATGTAAGTAAAAGAGTATAACGAAAAAAGGAATCGTTCGTATAACATTTTGTACACGGTATTTCACAAATAGCTGGTGTCTGCGACTTCCTTTGTGAAAAATTAGTTGAGTTTGAGGCACCTTATTATTGCTGACAGATTAGCACTTGACTGTAATCTTATTTAGGGGTTAGTATTGATGCAATCTAAGATGGAAATGTTAATCTAATGGGAGGTGTATTCACAGCATTATCTGTGAAGGTAGGGTGGTAGCTACGGCCGAAGCCTCCCAGTTTTGAGTCAAACAAATTAAAAAATACTATTTTCTCAATTAAAGCAATGTTTCGCCTGTGACGTCATTAATAACTTTGTCTTATCCAACAATATTATAGAGTTTTTATCTCTGCTATATCTATCATATCATATATATCAGAACTGTCTCATTGGTCTAGTGATTAGCATTTTCGACTACAGACATGAGGTCCTGGGTTCGAGTCCCGGGTCAATTCCAATATCAATCTATAGTATAGTTTTCTATTAAGATTTTCTAAATATTTGCCTGAAGTTGGGAAGTTGGCGGTGTGATCCACCCCCCTGCCTAGGAGAGCACGTTAAGACGTCGGTCCTGCGGCTGACCTCTCTTCGGTCGTGTATATGAGAATGAAGAAATGGAGAGTGCACTTGTGTACTATACCTGCCAATCCGCAGTGGAGCAGTCTCGTTGGTCTATGCTGTAAAATCCCTCGCTCCTCGGAGTGAGGAGGCCTGTGCCCAGCTGTGGGACGTTAATGGGCTGCTACTTACATATATCTATCAATCTATATATAACGTGGGTAGTACGTAAAAAAGGGATGTAGTTATTGATAGATACAGTAAATAATTTCCTGCCATATTTCACCTTATATCTGTTATTATAGTTCTTATGTATGTTGTATTAGACTAAAAACATCACAAAAGACTACTTTTTATTTGTTGATTTTGATGATGTTTTTGTGTGTGTTCAAGTGGGTTTAAAAATGATTTAGTTTGAAAATTTTTTCATAATGTCCTTTAACTTATTGAAAAATAAATAAATTTAGTTATACATACATACATACCACATTCCCATAGGGGTAGGCAGAGACCACGTCCTTCCAATTGCCACGATCCTTGCATATCTCCTTCGCTTCTTTCATTCTTATTAAACCTTTAATACAAGTTCGTCGGTTTAGAGTACTCTTAACCTGGCCCTTATTTAAAATGTTCTAGATTTGATCACGGAAAGTTCGTCTTGGTCTTCCCCTTCCAACTTTCCCATCCAATCTTGACTCATAAATACTTTTTATCAGTCTCCTTTCATTTATTCTCTCTACGTGCCCAAACCATCTAAGTTATAGACTTATATTTTTGAGTATATAATTTCTTAAGATATGTATTTGCTTCATCTATTATAAAGTGACGACAAGATTTTATGTAAAAAAGTGCAACCGCAAAATTAAAGGCTTTTATAATTTTAAGCTACATCGTGAAGAATTTCATGAGGTTTTTATCTGCCACAAAACCTTATATAGAAGGCTCCTTTTGAACTGTATATCCTAGTTGACAATAAAAGAAGCCTTTGCTTTGAAGCGGATGAAATGAAAAGACGAAGTCCTTTTATAATTCCATAGAGCAACACTTATAATATTAAAAATTGTTATGAAATAGTTCCAGGAAATATTAAATTAGATATTTTTATAGAACAAATTCCTCAGAGTGAAATTTATAAGCTATTTGCTGTTATTCGCCACTAAATAAGCTTTCGCAAGAAAACTTTTACCTTGCGTGAAATAATTTGAAAATTCTTTTCACTTTACAAATTAAAAACTTTAATCTGTAAAGTGTCATTCACATCGTTTTTAAATTTATAAGTCATTTATCAACAAATTCAAAGGTTATTTTATATAGTTTTTGTAAGGATAAAACTATATTTTAGCTTATATATGAGGAGAATAAAGTTTAAATAAAATAAACGGAATACTATAATGATTTGTCATTTTATGTGTCAGATAAATGTAAATTAGGTATAGGTCTAATTATTTTAAATGGATTTAAGAATAAAATCCTTCTATATTTGATCATTTTGGCTATAATTAGATATATTGCATATTTTTTCTAAAATTTCCCGTTCAATGAGGTATACAATACTGTTCACGCCGGTCGTGACCTGCAATAAACGGGACCCTTGGATTTGGGCCCATAAGAAGTCCAGGTCGAATCGGACCCTGAGACGGCGGGAGGAGAAATATTGGGGAGAAATTCCACCTAGGGGGTCAAACAGATGTGTATCAGCACCTACCTGGACTCCCGAGCGCCGACCTCCTCGGGTCTTCCAGATGGCGCGAAGAAATCCATAGAACTATATGCAATCTCACTTTAGGGAGAGAAGGTTTTGAGCATAAACCTACGTCGTTGCTCCACTGTAGGTTGGCTGGCATATATTGTCATGAGATGCCACTTTTGGACTCTAACGCTAGAAAACTCAGTAATGCTTATATTAAGTGAATTTCTAAGTGGATGAAAAACTACTTTAGTGCAGCGAGCGTTATATATCTAAGCGTGACGGCTCAGTCACGTATTTCTTTATAATAGTGACTGAGTAAATAAAATACGAATAGACACTTAATAAATAGAAATAACCAAAGTCGTTCCTAATAAAATTTCCTACAATTTTGGTTTTTATAAATATTTCCCTAGGATCAATATTTTTCCAATCAAACCCCATAGATTTTTAATAATCCGAATACCTTTTTGCAGAGCTTTTTTAAATTTAAGTTCCTACAATTGTAGTGATGACAATTTTTTTTCTAGGATTGATATTTATTCGTATAGACGATAATAAGTGAAACTTCTTAGGCAAACTAATTTTTCAATCTTGTTTATATTTATACAACTCAAAAACTCTCGGAAACTCTTTAAAAGTGTCGGAAATCTATTCCGAGACTTAGAGGGAGGGGAAGAGGATGGATGTTAGGAAGTTAATAAACCGAAAGTGTCGAAAATTAATACAAATAATTTATTGATATCTCAAATGACGAATTGTAAATAAAAATGCCACGCGTTTTTTGTCAATATTAGAAATTATTAATTAAATGTAGTTGTTGAATTTAAATTTTAAAAAGAGAATTAAATAACCAGTGGCAAATTAAAATGGCACATTTTATTTGTAAATATTAAAACTACCTAACCTTCAATCGAATTAGCATAAAAAACGCTGCACTTCAATACTACGATTCTGATCTCTTTCATATTTTTGGGACGCACACTGATGATAAATCTCTTTCAGGTTTAGTAGATTAAACGTTTTTTTTTTAATTTTTGATGATTTTACTTCAAGTTTTCTGCAGTGACAAAACTAGAAAGAAGTATCGATCAAAGCTCACTCTATACAATTTAGGCGAATGAATTCGACGACAACTGTTAAGGAAAACGTCTTAATACATAAAAGATTAAAACGTCCGGCCATTAGAAAGGTCGCACTATTAACTAGGCTCCTTTTGGTGGCACACACACATTAATGTGTCTATAAATTACGCTGACTCAGGTCAGCAAAGCCCGATGAATTGCGGTTGGGACGTCGTAAGCAGAACCTGATTGAATCGCGACATTTTGACGCCAACGGACAGCTTACACGGAGCGTGATATTGTGTTTACGTCCGTGGTATTGTCTTTGCTTGACAATCGTTTAATTAACTCAAAATGAAAATATTCTTTATTCAAGTAGGCTCAAAAAGCACTTTTGAATCGTCAGTTGTCTGTCCGTTGGTAAGAAATCTACCACCGATTCGGAAACTTGAATCCACTTAGAAGGAACTGGCAAGAAACTCAACGGTTACTCTTTTAAAGACAGTTTTGTATGCTACAAAGTGTAGGGGCTGTAGGGCAGTCGCTATCTTCAGCGAATCCGTAATGTCGCTGAAGGCGGCATCGGAGAGGGTGAGACAGGATGTCATCAGCGCTTTACCTATCCGACGGAGGAGGCGGAGAAGCAGGATGCGTAGATTTTCGCATCTTATTTCCCCACCATAAACTATTGAGATGAGGCAGCTACATCCGGGGTACCAGGGTGGATTGTGTACTCGTACCTCTGGTTCTACACTCAGGGATGTCGAGGTTTCCGCTGGGTTTTAGCGGGTATTCTGATCATTCTGCGCAAATGCGTTTCCCAGCGTCAAAAAAAATGTTACAAAATGTAATATAATGCTTCTGTGAGCAACTGGAATCAAATCCATGCATTTCTATCGCCTAAATAATCTTCACAATTAACATTATAATAAGCCTTTTGTAAAAAGAATGTTTTTGACATATTTCTTAAAATTATTTGGAGGCAAATCTAATGCTGATTGAGGTATCTTATTAAAAATGCGTAATCTCAACCCGACAAATGATTTCTGAACCTTCTTCACTCTAAAATATGGAATTACAAGTTTGTTTTTAATTCTTGTACAAATGTATGTATCGGAGAATAAGAGAGAAGGAGCATAAAACATAGGGGCGTAGGTTTGTCCGCCGATATCGTCATTAATGGCATCCATTATTAAATTTCCATTCGTGGGCGATGATGGGTAATGTTGGTGTAATGAAACACTTTATTAATTAACTCAGATTATCATGTTCCCGATATCAATTTACACATTAGTAATAATAGCTAGGAACGCGATAGTTTCAATAGATGCGCGCCGGATTGTCACTATTGACTCTGTTACACAGACTATTGCACTCCGACATATATTATCACGAATATATAAGACATTATTAAATATATATTGCGACGGTACTTTGAGAATTGGTGTTTCTTTAAATTTATCTCTTAGAGAAACACGAGATCCTAATTGATATATGGCCCGTATTGCTTTTTTTTTGTAATATATATATAGTTTCAATATCCGCCGCCATACCCTATAACAGTATGTCGTAAGACATAATGCTACGAAAATAAGCGAAATACACCGTTTTGGCAGTTTCAGCATCAGTGTAGTATTAATTTTCTCAACAAGTGTCTAACTCGTACTTTAAATTAGGGTTTTAGTTGCCAATAGAACTTGTTAATAGATAGATAAAATATTCTTTATTTTAAACTACAAACGTAAAACAAATATCACAGAGACAAACTTGAAAGAATAGTACTCATTATCGATTAGGCAATCTTAAGGTCAAACTGCCTCATTGGTCATTGGTCAAGTAGTTAGCATGTTCGACTACAGACGTGAGGTTCGAGTCCCGGGTCGGGCCAACTCAAAAATCAATATTGAGTTTTCTATTAAGATTTTCTCAATATTTGCCCGAAGTCGGGAAGTTGGCGGTGTGATCCAACCCCTTGCCTCGGAGAGCACGTTAAGCCGTCGGTCCTGCGCCCGTTCTCTCTCCACTCGTGTCGGATTCTCGTCACATCGGACTATGAGAGTGAAGGAATAGAGTGCACTTGTGTACTATGCCTGCCAATCCGCAGTGGAGCAGCGTGGTGGGTCTATGCTCTAAAAACCCTCGATCCTCGGAGCGAGGAGGCCTGTGCCCAACAGTGGAACGTTAATGGGCTGCTACTTACTTACTTACTTGCTTAAGGTCAAACAGATTATGAGGTAAAAAGGGTAAGTGATGTCCATTAATATATCTAGGAATATATATTAAATAAATAAAACGTAGAACAGTGAAAGCTCTATCTTCCGAAGTGGTTTTAAGCATATATAAACTCTTCAAAACTATTAAAAGTCCACAAATATTTAATACAATATATTATACACTACATTACTTCAGAACACTTTATTTATTATTCACAACACTTTAATTATTTATCACTTTACTAATTTCAATACTTACTATTAAAAAACCTAACTGAACTGCATGTATCTTTACCAGAATTTTTGTATGGCTTCCCCGTGGTGGAGCGAATCATCGTTAAAGATACACGAAAGAGCACGAAAGAGCGCTTCCGTTTCCTTTTAAACAATAATTGCAGTAAAGTAATAATTGTACTACTTCCGCTTTAACAATACATCTCCCAAGAAATTTATAATTACTAACAATAGATGCTATTTAAACTAATATTATAAAGAGGCAACATTTGTGTTGTCGTATGTATATATGTTTGTAACGTTTTCACACAAAAACTACCGGAAAGATTTTCAAAAAAATAAGGATCCCTAAGAAAATTGCTCATGAAAAATCCGTCATCGCGTGAAATAAGAAAACTAATATCTACAAAAAAGTCCTAGATACCATACATCCAATTACGGTAGTTACGTTACGGTAGTTACGGTAGTTATTATAACTACTTTTAAACTTTAATAAAAGTGCAGATATTAATCAAACCATATTATTTATAATACTACTAAAGGATTTTTCAATAAATACCGTTTCAGTACCTGTTAAATACTTTTAAAATTATTAAAATTGGACATACCCTTCAAAAGATATAGATAATTGTAGCGACCCTTATGACTGGGCCTGCGACTGGTGAGTTAGTTTATATTCCAAGGATACCAATGATACCCACCGATGTACCGATTTTATTTTTAGCAAGCTAAGTTGACTTATTATCAATACCTGTAGAGTATTTTCAAATTTGCTAATGTCGGACATTCTGTTGTTCGTGGCTTCAACCGATGGACGTCCATTGCTGGACATAGATCTGACGTAATGACGTCCACAAGGTCTTGTGCCGCCTGGCTCCAGCGGCTACCGGCGACCCTCTTTATGTCGTCGGTCCACCTTGCGGGGGTTCTCCCTACACTGCGCCGCTTCTGCTGTTACATATTTAAAATTGTATTCATTAGATATATATTTGTTATATAGTAATGTGTATATTGATTAGATTATGAATAGAAATGTTTATCGAATAATCCAATAGGAAGTAATTAAAAACTATGTGAAATAAAACCTTTATGTTAACGAAAATAAATCTATAGCCTGACATAGTAGACTTTGCATTGCCACAAGATCGGTATCTATGCGGGGGAAACCGCTGGACATTGCTAGTCATTAATAAAATAAAGACCGTTCCTTACCTGATCCTTTAATATT
The DNA here is from genome assembly GCA_015832385.1 of Elymnias hypermnestra. NCBI lineage: Eukaryota > Metazoa > Arthropoda > Insecta > Lepidoptera > Nymphalidae > Elymnias > Elymnias hypermnestra. The sequence goes on from JACTOM010000062.1 coordinate 730,394, forward strand.
ATATCACGTATCTATAATAGACAAATAATCTTAAGGTTAGAGAGATTATATAAGGTAAAAAGGGTAGGCGGTATCCACTTATACATAAAGAATTACGTACAAATACTATAATAAATATACTATATAAATATCTTCGAATAGTGCGTGTTGCCAGTGCTCATCTACGGATCGGAAACCTGGTCGCTGACTATGGGCCTTATTCGAAAGCTTAGAGTCACTCAGCGTGCGATGGAGAGGGCTATGCTCTCTACGCGATCAAATCAGAAATAATGAGATCCGTAGCAGAACCAAAATCACCGACATAGCCCTACGAATCGCAGAAGTGGCAATCGGCGGGGCACATAGCCCGACGAACCGATGGACGTTGAGGCCCGAAGGTGCTGGAATGGCGACCCGGCACCGGACGACCCCACAAGGAGGACCAACGAGCGGCACAAGATCAGGTCTTCTGGGCATCATTTCGTGAGACTTATATCCAGCAGTGGACGTCCATCTGTTGAAGCGACGACGACTATATAAATAAAACACAGAACAAATAGATGTAGTCTTTAGTAAAACAAAGAAAGTCATACTAGTATGTCGGCGGGTTTGAATTTAATAATTTGTTATTTATATTTCTTTACTTGTCATGGTACTTTGTGTAATATTTTGTAAATATACCGGATATATCAAGTGCGAGCTCAGTGCTATAAATAGGCTTGTTCTCAGTTAATGAGACACACGCCTAGGAAGAGGCGGCCCAAACACGTCCTTGACGACCCAGGCGACCAGATTACTATTGACAACGCCCCGTACACTAACACACACACACAGCGTCTTCGCCGGCGAAGACGAGGTCCCCGCTATCTGACGCACCCCGGCCGCGGCCACCAGTCGCGGACAATTGGGCGTCAAGATTAAGCACCTGTCCGATTGTCTATTTCAGCAGCAGCAAACGTTGCTCTAAGCCTAGGTCCGAGCCTCGCAGGAGGCGCCCTTAGAGCAACGTTTTCCCCCGACGCAGCAGGGCCCTTCTACGGGCCCACCCCTCGGCAGAGCTTCTGCGCTCGCCACCCCTCTCGGTTACGCTGTAAAAGCCAGTAGGGCTAAAAGCAACTACACACTTCGAAAAAAAAAAAATTATGAGATACACTCTGTAGGTGATTCTGTTGCATGTCATTCAATTGTGTTAACAGTGTTTTAAGTAATTGTTGTGCTATTGTTGTTTTTACGAAATAGTAAAAATTGAGAAAGCTACTCTAAATGTAATGATTAAATGAGTTTATTTCAAATAATAAGACCGTTTATTGTCTCCGTTGAGGCCGCGCGCCGATTTGTAAGTGGACTCAAATTATATATTGATTAATACATATTATACTATCTAATTATAGGAAACAATGAGATAGACTACTGTTACAAAAACATTGAAAGGTATTAACATGAAGCTGTCTCATTGATGAATCATGTTCAGCTACAGACATGATATCAAATTCAAAAATCGATATTGACTTCTTTCTCAATATTTGCTCAAAGTTGTGTAGTTGGCAGTGTGCTCCATCCCCGTGCCTTGAAGAACACGTTAAGCTATCGGTCATACGCCTGATCTCTTTCCAGTCGTCTTGGATTTCCGTCACATCGAAATATGAGAGTGAAGGAATAGAGAGTATATTTGTGCGTGGAGAATCTATGCTCTAAAAATCCTCTCTCTAATGAGTGAGGAGGCCTGTGCCCAGCAGTGGGACGTTAATGGGCTGCTACATACCTAAAACATAGATCTTCTATTACTCTACTATGGCTTAGTTACATATACCGCAAAATTGCTTCCGAAATATGCAGGCTACCTTACGTTGTTTTATCTTCTTTACTCAAAAGCACAATGCTTTCTTTAGGTTATTTTTAAAGATAAATGTGTGTCTATAAAGCTTATTGATTCTCATAGTATCGGGATTTACAATCTAAAAATGAATAAAGTACTGAATCAAATCGCTTGATCTCTCTCCGGTCGTATCATATTCCCGTCACATCCGAAAGTGAGAAGGAATTGAGAGTGCTCTTGTGCACTATGCCTGCTAATCCACAGTAAAGCAGCGTGGTGGGCTATGCTCTAAAAACCTTTTCTCCTATGAGTGAGGAGGCCTGTGGCCAGTAATGGGACTTTAATAGGCTGCTACTTACCGGTAGATGTGTTGATGTACACATAAAAAAGGGAAAGTAGAAAGTAGTTTATTTTGGCGGTGTAAGACGAAATATAGCTTTAAATCGTTCGAATATGGAGAATCACATAAATTAAAGACAAATTCTATGTATTACATAAGACAAATTTATTAATTTTAATTTGGTTTCCATAATTAACTAATTATATTTTAATTAATAACCATTGCTATAAAAAAGTAAAGTCTGATTGAACAGTGTCAGACGTCATCGGTCAACTTATGTGAACGTACACATGTTCTTTCAGGTCAAGGCTTTACTCCATTTTATATGTTTTCGACATTACCGGGTATCTAGAATTGTTTGCATTAGTTTTTATTACTAAAGGTTAACATTTTACTACGATTTTACTGATTTCAAGTAACCATAGGAACTATTGCAATGCGCTTAACTATGATATATATGTCGGAGAATAAGAGAGAACGGAGATCGATAAAGCACAGGGGCGTAGAGTTCTCCGCCGACATCGTTATTAATTGGATCCATTATTGAATTTCTTAATCTGTGGGCGTTCGTGGGTAATGTTGGTGCAATCAAACACTTTATTAATTAACTCGGATAATAATGTTCAATCACTTAATGTTCCCGATATCAATTTACACAAACTCATTAACACTAATAGCTAGGAACGCGACAGTTCCAACAGTAGAGCACTCCGGTCGAGCGCCACTCAACAACTGCCGATAGACTCCCGCCGGACTGCCACCATTGACTCTGTCCACGCCGATAGATGGCGCCAGCGTTCCACAAACATCTGTCCTCCGACATATACAAATTTTCTAAAACAATTTTTGCTTTACATTATAAAAAGCACAGAGGTTGTCCCTTGGTGCTAAGCATACTTCTTATTATATTTAAAAAATATACAAATTCTACGATTATTACTACTACTATAATTAAATATTTATAGTCGATTGCATTCAATCGAATATGAGCACTATTTTACATTTATATGTAATTTTCCGGCAGCACGGAGATTCACGAGTGACTCTAGTGAGTCTAGTGACTCACCCTAACCCACTGTATATCACTCTTAGAGCAAACCACATTAGAAGATTGAAGAGAGTAGATGTGCTCAGAAAGTGAGGGGAGTTAGAGCAGTGGCCCTACCTTTCCAAATCCCATACTTCATACTACAAACCAGATCATAGTCATTAAACTGATAGCAGGTAGACTCAAGGAAAAAAAATGTAAATTGCGCAAGTTAATTGCTAGACAATTTTTACCGAAGTTTAAGTTAGTTCATAATATATGTGTGCAAGATATAAAAAGGTTGCAGTATAATATAAGTAAGTAAGTAAGTAGCAGCCCATTAACGTCCCACTGCTGGGTACAGGCCTCCTCCCTCATACGAGAGAGGGTTTTTAGAGCATAGACCCACCACGCTGCTCCACTGCGGATTGGCAGGCATAGTACACAAGTGCACTCTCTATTCCTTCACTCTCATAGTCCGATGTGACGGGAATCCGACACGACCGGAGAGAGATCAGGCGCAGGACCGACGGCTTAACGTGCTTTCCGAGGCACGGGGGTGGATCACACCGCCAACTTCCCAACTTCGGGCAAATATTGAGAAAATCTTAATAGAAAACTCAATATCGATTTCGAATTGGCCCGACCTGTAACTCGAACCCAGGACTTCATGTCTGTAGTCGAACATGCTAACCACTAGACCAATGAGGCAGTATAATATATATTAACCAAATATATTCGTAATCGTTTTCATTTATACAGCAAAAATAGTGAAATATTCAACTTTAGTTTAAGACTTAACAACATCAAATATCACATGCAGAGTAGATTTGCACGTTCAAGCAAACAAATTCTTCAGCATTATAATATCAATATGGTTCTCAATACCAAAATTTGAAGATTTTGCAAAGTTGTCTCAAGTTGGCCATAGTTATTAACCCGATTGACTCGAAATTGAGCAATCTTTCATAACATTGGCTCTGATAAAAAGCGGCTTCCTCATAATCCCACTGGATCTGAAATGTGTGTAACATATCTGGACACAGTTACTAATTTAATGGCTTTTCTTGGCGCCTCGTGTTCCCGTCCTTGCCATAAATAAGAAGCTTATATTCATTTCTCTAAAAGGTATGACCTAATTACAGATGAAACTACGAAGGAAAATATTTTACCTAACATTCAGACTACAAAAGACTCGAAGGGAATCGAAGCAAATACTCTTACTTAAGGAAATAATTATTTCACATTTTGTGTTGTGTTTTAAGTACATCAGAAGTACAATAGTTTTTTAGTTATTCGCGATTTTCATCTACAAATAAACATTAGGAAGCAAACACGTATTATTCCGCAAAATTCTCATTTTTATCATCAACAATGTTTTATTCCCATATTTTTTATCCAACAAATTACAGTACGATTTGTTAATTAAGTATATAACCGAGAGTTCAATGGCCTTTTCATTATAGTAGTTATATCTGTTTACATATAAACCGTTAATTAAAACCTATTGTATTATTATAATGTTTGTTTGAAACGTTGTAAATATAGGAACTAATAAATTGTTAATTACCTATGGGATTGCAAGCCGCTTTAGTGTTTTCGATTGAATAAACTAACAGGATATATAATACAAGCTGTTTCCTACGGTATTACTCGTGTAATTCCGAATGCTTATTTTCGTAATTTAGTATAATAATAATAACGATAAGTTTTTATTTAAGGCAACATTTGGCCCAAATTATTAAAGTACAAATAACTTATAACTATGTTAGTGACAAATAGAATATAATAATACAGAAAAAAAATGAAATGAAACTAAATTAAATACAATTTAATTAAATCAAATCAAACCAAATCAAATTAAAATCAAAATTCACGACTATCAATTAAACAAATGTGAGAAAAATGTAAATATAAAGACGTCTTATATACTAGCTGAGGGTTGTCCCTAGGCATCATTTTCTGTTGCTCATCAGATGAACAGACAGCCAATATGTGAATATAGGGCTAGGCATTCCCACACAAATCGTTTTAAGAATGCTGTTATGCGATGCCCTCATTCTCTCCCAAAAACAGGCAATGCGTGCTCTCATAACAGCATAGAAATCGGGCACTCCCGATTCAGCAAACATGCCAGACGCACTGTAATATCTGGGCAAACCCAAAAGCGTCGTTATACTGCACGCGTATTGCCGTGTAGGATTTTCTGAAAAAATTTGTCCAAAGTTGACAGGTATAAAAGCACTGACAATACGCGGTGAATAATGTTTTCTTGACGGCCTTGCTACATTTACAGAATCTTCACGCTAGCATATTACACTGGACCGAGAGTGCTCTCCTTTCCCTTTCAATATCGCAAAGCAAGCATCCTGTAAGCATTCTATAAGTATATGGCCTAGGTATTTGAATTTGGTTACAATCCGAACTGCTGTGTTATTTAAAATTACGTCTGGTACCCTCTCCGGTCCCTTACCTGCCCGAAATACCATCATTTCTGATTTATTTACATTATATTTCAGTCCGTGAGAACTAGCATAACTCTCACAGACTGAAATTAGTTTTCTCAGCCCTTTGATGGAGGGGCTGAGTACTACCATGTCATCAGCATAGCTCAAATTATTAAAGCATGTGTTGGCAATATGACATCCGACTTTTGTAGTTCTCAGCTCCTTGATCAAATCATTGACATAGATATTAAAGAGATCTGGGGAGGTAATACCTCCCTGACGTACGCCGCATTATAATGTATAGCACTTAGACGTTGCGTTGCCCCATTTCACATTATTTATTTGATTACCGTACCAGTATCTCAACAGATCTACCAACTCTTTGAGGACCTGAGATCGATACAATTTCGACCACAAATTAAACCCATGTTACTCTATCTTACTTCATCCAATGGATGTCCACAGCTGGACATAGGTCTCAACTAATGATTTTTTTGCCGCGTAGCTCCAGGGATTACCGGCGACCCTCCATACGTCGTCGGTCCACCTTGTGGGGGTTGCCATTGCAGCACCTTCGGGCCCCAAGGTCCATCAGTTAGTTGGACTAAGTGCCCCGCCCATAGCCACTTCTGCTTCGTGATTCTTCTCACTTCGGATTTGATCGCGTAGAGAAACTCCAAGCAATGCCCTCTGCATCGCACGCTGTGTGACTTTGAGCTTTCGAATGAGGCCCATAGTCAGCGACCACGTTTCCAATCTGTAGGTGATCAAAGGCAACACGTGCTTTTCGAAGAATGAGGAAATTCGATGAAAAGATCCTGCATAGGTTTCCGAGTTGAATCCGGTGGATGATGGTCCCAGGTATGTATACTCGTCAACAAACGTCTAGTGATGAGTTCTCAACAAGGAATGGGTGGAGCGGAACATGAATATTGGACATAACTTTCGCCTTATCCATGACCATTTTAAGGCCCACCTTTGCCACCTATAACATCAGCTATTATATTTAATAACTAGCAATACCCGCGGTTTGTGGACAGTAGAAAGTCTACTAAGTCAGACTATTCAGTCAGACTAAGTCAGACTAGTCAGATTTTTAGATACACATTCATAATCTAATCAATATTCATATTTTACTATACAATGAGTATATTTCTAAGTAATACATTTTAAATTCGTAACATCATTAACGTAGAATGTTTGACTTGAGCATATTTAAAAATACAAGGATTGAAAAAATATTGATTTCAAAGAGGTAATGAAAGAACTTTTTAAATCGCTCCAGTTGTTTTTAGCTTGATGAAAATAAAAACAGTATAGGTACATCGGTGGGTATCATCTGTATCCTTGGAATATGAGCTAACTCACCTTTTTCTTTAGTTGGACAATTTTAAATTCGTTATATTTTTTACATAGAATATACGATTTTAATAATAACAAAGTATTTCAGAAAACATTTGTGTTTTTGTATATATGTATATTTGTAATGTTTTCACACAAAAACTACTGGACCGATTTCAAAAACGTTTAATACCATTAGAAAGCTGCATTTTCTTAACGCGACATGACCTATATTATTTAGTCTGTAAAAATAGGGATCCCTAGTAAAAAATGCAAAAAAACTTGATGTGAAAAAATTGGTGTTAGAAAAAATAAATGCAGATATTGTAGAAGCTCAATATTTTTACTTATATCCACAAAAAAGTCCAGGAAAACACATGTCTAACTATCGTAGTTATGCCACTATACCTACTTTTTTACATTTTAAAAGATAATAAAAGTGCCGACGATAATCAAACCATATAATTAATACCTCTGTATTTATCCTCTACTTTTAAATTATATTTTATTAAAGACCGTTTGAATTCCTCTAAAATACTTTTAAAATGGACATTCCATTCAAAAGATATAAACAATATAAAAATGTCAATCTAAGAAAACAAGTTCTACTTGTAGGCTTTCCATTGCCACGAGATCGGTATCTACGTGGGTGAAACCGCGGGGCGTTATTAGTGTAATTATAAAAAAAAGCTTAAATGTTTTATTTATGTTCTATTTTCCTCGCGGCATATGCTGTTACTTTCCATATGTTATTCAAATGTTCACTTATTAAGGAAATAATTTTAACAGAAAAAGTATCTTATCTTATATACAGGTATTTATTTGTATGTATGTATTTACAATATTCTGTATATATGTATATTTGTGATTTGTGTATTTATTTAGTAATGAAGAATATATTACAGAGATTAATTGAAAAGATCTTTCTCAAAAACTGTTTATTCTAAATACAAAACTGTTATTATTCCATGTGAACCTTCTGAAAACTTAGTCATAAGTACGAACCTAACATATTACTGTGATTAATCAAAAAGAACTTTATGGAAACCATTACAAACATAAACCGAATATGTTACAGTTATTATTTGATAAGACCTTTTTTAAATCTCTTTCTTCTTAATACAAAACTATTCTTAATCAATAAGAACCTTCTGAAAACTTAGTCATAAGTACAAACCTAACATAGTACTGTGATTAATCAAAGAGAACTTTATGGAAACCATTACAAACATAAACCGAATATGTTACAATTATTATTTGATAAGACCTTTTTTAAATCTCTTTCTTCTTAATACAAAACTATTCTTAATCAATAAGAACCTTCTGAAAACTTAGTCATAAGTACAAACCTAACATAGTACTGTGATTAATCAAAGAGAACTTTATGGAAACCATTACAAACATAAACCGAATATGTTACAATTATTATTTGATAAGACCTTTTTTAAATCTCTTTCTTCTTAATACAAAACTATTCATAATCAATGAGAACCTTCTGAAAACTTTTCCATGAATACAAACCTAACATATTACTATGATTAATCAAAGAGAACTTTATGGAAACCATTACAAACATAAACCGAATATGTTATAATTATTATTTGATAAGATCTTTTTTAAAACTGTTTATTCTAAATACAAAACTGTTATTAATCAACGAGAACCTTCTGAAAACTTTGCCCTAAATATTAGATATTTAGTTATAGAGTGATGATACACTCTAGGCCAGTAGTAATGAACATTTTGCACCTTAAACCTAATTAACCACTTAAACGTACGTAACTTAGAAATACGTTCAGTTATTTATATTTTACTAACACATAATATTTATATAAATAGTTAAATTGAACAGTGTGATATTTCTACTAGTTGTTTATGTAAAAAGAAAGAATTATTTTTACTAACTAAAAACATAAATCACAAACACGCCAATGAACGATAAGACCGCCCAATTGCATACAAAAAGTACCTAATACTGAGTAATTGTACATCTATTTTTAGCGTGGTGTTCAATAGAGAATATTATTTATCTATCTATCTTAGGCTGTGCACATGGCGTTCCACGTTTAAGTTTACGCAGACAAAGTTACACGGGTCAGGTAGTTATAGAAATATACAGCAATATTGTCCATATTTTCCTCACAAATAGCGAATCACAAACAATTGCAGAGCGCTTTGTTACAAAATGAATGGACATTATTTACCTTTCGCTATGTTAAGTGGAACTTTGCAGAGTGAAATCTACTGTACGTGCAAAACGAAATTCCCACGGGATAAAAGAATATAATATAACTTTTGACGCATATAAACACAGTTGAATATAGTTATGCAAAAATTACCAAATGAGTCGTAAAAATCCTTAATGTTCTCTACTGAATGGATCTACAGACACACTTCACTAATAGATAGATAATACTTGAGGAAGTAATGTAACTATAACTATAAAAAAGTTCTTTTATATATCAACTAGTACATTCTCTTCTCGATAGGAATAGATTCTCAACTAAGCGCAAATTTTAACAGTCTGTAAATCACGAAGAACCGGAGAGCACCGAATACTGAAGCGCTTAAGATTCAAAACCGATGACCTGAACCCTTAAGTACTGAAGGCATGAACACTCGAGAACCGAAGCCCCAATAACCAATTTACAATCCACTGAACCTGGAGGGATTTATATGAGCCTGAATCCTTCCCCAACAATAAAAATAATCCTTGGAAGTGTCAAAAAAATTAGTTAGCAGGGAGCTTCCATTGAAAACGCTTCCAAATACAATAAAGATGTATGATGGGACAATCCACTCCTAAAAATCGCTATAATGAACAATTTTCCAATTCCAGTACATTTTCTCCAATTAAAAACTGGAAATTGAAAAGTTTATTTATATATTTATTGTATAGAGCAAAACATACACATGCCCCTTAAACTAAAGGGGAAAATTTATACGACAATCGTAAGACCCGTCATCCTGTATGGATCAGAGTGCTGGGCCACCAAAGGGGAGTATGAAAGGAAATTGCATGCAGCGGAGATGCGAATGTTGAGATGGATGTGTGGAGTGACAAAATTGGATAAGATTAAGAATGAGTATATTAGAGGAAGTGTGAAAGTAGCACCAGTGACCGAGAAGTTAAGGAGTGNGAAGTAATAAAGCTCGCAAAGGCAATCTATCTCAGGCAGCTTTAGTTAAAAAGACTGTTAAAAGGAATGTCAGGAGGCTTCTGGGAGAACGTGAAGTCGCAGAAGGAGGTGGTGGAGCAGTTGAGAGGGTAGAAGTAACCTGTGAGCAGCAGGTAAGAGTCTGTTGATCGATAGAAAAGTTCCATGGTGACGCGCTTGTTTCAAAGCTAAGTTGCCCATATCTATGAGTATTTTTTGACGATAAATGAACGAAAAGTGCAATAAACTCGATTCAATTACACGCTATTAAAAATACATGTAATAAACATATAATGTGGTTTTTTATAAGTAGCATAAAACAATGTTTACTGTATGTAACCACGGCAATACAGTTTCTTTCGAAGTAGGAAATCCGTGTTAGGAATGCAATTTCCTGAATGCTTTCGCGTATAATTCAAGCTTGGAAAATTGTATTGAGTTTCTCTTTCATTTTTCAATACTTGTATAAGGGAGCTTATTAGCTAAAAGCTTCCTTTAGCTTTATGGTTTAAAGGAATGTCATTGGTAGATGTGGTAATAAACACATACAATGAAGGAAGTACCAATCTAAATTATTAAACAAAGTCTTTTAACGTGTCTGACTGTTCGTAATAAACTCAAAAACCGTTTGCGTAAAGGTAAAAGGTACGTAGCAGCCTGTTTTCGACTCATTGTTGGTCACAGGCCTCTTCACTCACAGGAGACCGGGTTTTGGAGCATAGACCCACCAAGTTGCTACACAACGGGTTGGCAGGCATTATATAACGGTTAAGAAACATTTTTTTTGGTATTTTGTGTTTTATTTAGCCATGTTCTGTTGTTTTATTGTATTGAATTTAGTAATTGAAATTGACTTCCTACCTGTAGACAGATTTGATATTTGGTACACATCCTTAAGTATAATTTAGATGTCCATATATGTACTTATATTTCATGTATTATATATGTTTATACTTTTGCCCATCCTACATATCACTAACAGCTTTTTAAACCTAAAGATTGCCTGGAAGAAATCGCTATTTAACGATAAGACCGCCTTTTGTACATTTGTTTTTGTTACTGGTAAGTTTGCAACTTATTTATAATATGTTAAAGATGAAAATGGTCACTGTGGGTTACCTTCTACAGATAAACATATACTACTGTGGACTTTCTTTTAATACTTAATATTAAACTCGCCAAAGACTAAGTGCGTTTATTTCACTTTGCCAAATGCAAAAGAAGTCTGTAAAAATATCCAAATAAATAATAGTCCACTAAAGATAGGAAGGAATTACGTTAGACTCAGGGCTTCAGACTGCCTCATTGGTCTAGTAGTTAGCATGTTCGACTACAGACATGAGGTCCTGGGTTCAAGTCCAGTCCACTTCAAAAATCAATATTGAGTTTTCAATTTAAGATTTTCTCAATATTTGCCCGAAGTTGGGAAGTTGGTGTGTGATCCGCCCCCGTATCTCGGAGAGCACGTTAAGCCGTCGGTCCTGCGCCTCATCTCTCTCCGGTTGTGTCGGATTCCCGTCACATCGGACTATGAGAGTGAAGGAATAGAGAGTACACTTGTGTACTATGTCTGCCAATCCGCACTGGAGCAACGTGGTGGGTCTATGCCCTAAAAACCCTCGCTCTTCGGAGTGAGGAGGCCTGTGCCCAGTAGTGGGACGTTAATGGGCTGCTATTTACAGGGCTTCAGTGGGGTGCCCATATTAAGACTCTGGCAAGCAAACTTAGTTCAGCTGCATTTGTTGTTAGGAAGGTGATGAACTGATGTTGAAACTGCTAAAATGGTGTATTTCGCTTATTTTCATAGCCTTATATCTTACAGCATACTGCTATGGAGTAAAGCGGACACTGAAACTATCTCAAATACCGTCGCAAAGTATATAAAATAACATTTTATATATACGTGATATTATTCATTTATACACCAAAAGGAGCGAAATACAAAATTTCTATACAAAAAATAAACACAAACTTGTAGTGCCATATTTTAGAGTGAAAAAGGTTCAGAAGTCATTTGTCGGGTTGAGCATACGTATACTTAATAAGATACCTGAATTACTTCTGGGTTTGCCTTCACATAGTTTTAAGAAGTATGTTAAAAGTGTATAAAATCGTGAAAGAAGCTGTAAGAAAGAAAAAAGAAGAATACAGTGATATGTGTGATAGGAGACTTTCTGATGATTTTCAGTCAAACAAAAAAGTTTTTCTGGAAATCAATACAAATTGCCCGAGGGAGATCTACTTCCCCGGAGCTTTGTAAAATCAGNTTTAATAAGATACCTGAATCACTGCTGGGTTTGCCTCCACATAGTTTTAAGAAGTATGTTAAAAGTGTCCTATTACAAAAGGCATATTATAATGTTGAAGATTATTTAAGTGACAAACATGTTTGGACTTGATTCCAGCTGTGCATGAAAGCTAATACACATTGTAACCTACAAAAAAACTATGTTTAAAGAAGTAACCGTAGAGTTTCGTGCCGGCTTCTTCTCAGCGAAATCAACTTTCCGAATCGGTGGTAAATGTGTTACCAACGGACAGACTACTGATAATTCAAGAGTGTTTTTTAGCCTACTTGAATAAAGAATATTTTGATTTGATTTGACTTTTTTATCGATAATTTAAAGATATACAATTCCGTGGTACATTAATTTGATGTATCTGGCAAGGTTTTACCAGGGTTTTCGAATTAAGCGCACCAACTGTACCCATTACAAATTTTTGAGTTATTCGGTGTTAATATACTACAATAATTATATTATATTGTACATACAAACCTTCCTCTTGTAATACTCGAAATTATTTTCTTATATTGACATTTTAAAATTCGTTATAACGTTTGAATGGAATGTCCGATTTTAATAATTTTAAAAGTATTTTACAGGCATTGAAACGCTCTTTAATAGGATATGAATTAATATAGAGGTGTGAATAAGAGGGTTTTATTATTCTCGGTACTTTTATTAAACTTTAAAAAGTAAAAAATTAGTTATAACTGCAATAGCTGGACATATGGTGTCGTAGACTTTTTTGTAGATATTAAAACGATTTATAATGCTGTAGTACATTTGTTTGTTCTATTATGAATATTTTCCGCAACGCAGGCGATGAAAGATTTTTTCTGAATTATTTTACGACACCTTGGGTTACATTAATGCATTTTTATTAGGGATGCCTATCGTTTTTAGAAAGTAATATAGAATTTGTCATTCAGTGAAAATGCAGCTTTCTAATGGTAGAAAAATTTTTGAAATCGGTCGGGTAGTTTTCGTCTGAAAAAGGTTAAAACATACATACAAAAACACAAATGTTTTTAACCAACTTAAAAAAGGAGGAGGTTATTAATTCGTCTGTATTTTTTTTATGTTTGTTGCCTCACATCTTCCGACTGGGTAGACCGGTCTTGATGATTTTTTTTAATGAAAGGTGGTGCTCGTCATAGGATCCCAGTTTTTAAATCCAGTTCTGATGATGGCATCCATGAGAAAATTTGATCAGTGTTAAATTTGCATTAAGCATGTGCGCGACAAATGGACGAATAACTCAATATAACACCAACCGATTTCGATGATTCTTTTCTTATTGGAAAGTATATACGTCAAGAGTTCTTTTATGATAGTTTGGTTAGTTTCTGATGATGGATTCCATTGAAGAGTTCCGTCACTTTCTCAGTGACGGAACTCTTCAATTCTTAGGAACAAATTAACGATACTCGGCAGAATCTTTTATAGGCTATCAGGTTATTTGACTCACCTACCGTAACATCGGTATGGTCAAGTAATTTTCGTAGTTAAATATATAGATCAATGGAACTCCTCAATGACTTACAGTAAGGGTGCGACTTATGGCAGAATAAATAACTGTCTGTAATTAAATGGTATTGACGGTACGTTTGTTGCTGCATTGCAATATTATAAGGTGTATTAAGCGGTGGTAGCACAGTCAGGGGGGGGGGGGGGGGGNGGTAGGGGGGGAGAAGGAAACTTTTACATATTAGCGTTGCGCATGAATACTATATAAAAGACGTGTTGGACCAGCGGGGTGGCAAAATAACTGACCTGTAATACATCAGGTTGCGGGTTCGATTCCGGGTGTGGCGATATCAAAGTAAATTTCACTTTGCCAAGTTGTTTTATTTAAACGGAACATAAGAATACGAGAAACTTTAAAAACGAATACGCAATTATTATTTTACATTTTAGAGCATACATTACTCGTAATATTTGTAACAGTTTGTTTTGGAGGCGGTACTTTTTCTGTTAATTTTTATTATTTTATAATATTAGTTTAGAAAACTGCATTGTAATCCGTTGAATAGTTTAAAAGATCTAAGCCAACAGACAGCGATAAATTTTGTAATCCGCTTCAACTATACTCTGTGATCTCTTCATATACTAAGCCACGTGCAAGTAACGACGACAGTTCCTATCTCTGACCGCTACACTGTAATTAATTTGATGAGCAAACCTTGGAGTTTGATGGCCTTTCTTGAGCTTTATGGACCCATTTTACTGCTTCGAACTTCTAGAAGTTTGTTACTCTGTTCTTATGTAATGTAACTGGCTAGCTTATTTAAGTGTAGATCACGATATCTGTATTTTGAAAAGGAAATAACGTTTCACTGGATAATTATCTTTTAAAAAGTGGTCATGCACAATGTGGTAAACTTAATTTAATATTTTAAAAATCATGTTTACGTCTCTATGGTTTACGCACCTAGGGCCGAAAGTATTACATCGTTGTTAGTAAATAAAAGTTTAAATAATACGGTTTAAAATAATACGAAATAAAGTTAGATATTGAAACAATATCCCCCATGACTCTTTTATTTATAATAACTTTCAAACAAAAACTATGTTACACCCTAAAAATAAGTTAAGATATGCAATCACAATATTAGACTATAGATAATTGCATGCCAACACTGATAGTTCTGAAAGTTTGGGGGTTATAGAGTAATATATTAGCAACACTCAAAACTATGCAAATAGCAGCCCATTAACGTCCCACTGCTGGGTACAGGCCTCCTCACTCATATGAGAGAGATCAGGCGCATGACCGACGCAGGACCGACGGCCTAACTTGCTCTTCGAGACAGGGGGGGGGGGGGACACCGACATTTTTTCCACAATTTCGGGCAAATATTGAGAATATCTTAATATCGATTTTGAAGTGGCCCGATCCGAGACTCGAACCCAGGACCTCATGTTTGTAGCCGAACATGCTAACCACTAGACCAACGAGGTAGTCTCATTTAAAAGTTAAAAAAACCTTGTGCAATATTACCAAATGTTATGTAATACGAGGTAACTTCAACGAGCGGAACAATTTTGTGAATATAGTTTTTCGAGTCGCTTTGTGGAGTAGTTGTATTAAGAGAAGTAGTGCTAAATTGTGTTAATTCAAAGTTTTTTGGTATTTTTAAGTGTTGCCACTACAACACAGCTATCAGTATTGTCACCCTATCTATAGTCTTACAAACAACGCAATAAAACTGCGAAAGTTAATTATTATTATAAATAATATAAGTTCTAATGAATCGTAAGAAGAATTAATGGAAGATGAAATTGCCAAATATTTTGACATAAGAGAAGCGCACATGCGCCAAAAATTTGAAAATTGTACACTAAACTTTTGCATTTATTTAATCAAGATGTAATGTGGCACTTTCGTCGGCAAATAACGCCAAAAGTAAGAATTTTCGATACAGATATGATGAACAAATAAGATTGGCATTTCTGACACTGATACCAAATTACCAATACTCGCCGAGGGTAGTCGGATAAAAGGATAGGAAGTATCAATATTGTAAATAAATATTTTAGTTTTTTATGCATCTTATATCTATGTACATAACACGTGATAAATAATGCGTAATTTTAAGTATTGTATAAATTATAATACACGCGATCCTAGGTCTTCCGTGGGAACTGCGGTTGACCCTTCTCGCGATCACCTATCAATTTAGTATAGCTGCGAATGTATCCGGTAGCGTTGAACCTAATGATGACCAGGTCCGGAAGATCAGGGCTCTTTGGCGACAGAGCACTGATCTAAAAAGTGGAACTAAAACTCGGGTCACTAACTACAGGTGTGAACACGGTGGCAGCGAGTCGTCCTCACCTGGAGAATTTGATCATTAGGCGGCATGGATCCCTCTCCTACCGTCTGTTTAAGGTGCTGACCTCGGCAATTTTCGGTCCTGAGAAAACGCCCGTCTGTCATGAGTGTGGTGCCACAGTAGATAAGGTGCACCATATGTTGGCAGAGTGTCCAAGCATGGGCGCCTCAACAGCATATCTTTTTGTCGCTGGACGGAGGAGACCTGTCTTTGGAGAGCATAATTGTTGTGATGCTCACCAGTGAGTTTGGATGGACGGCGATTGCCTACTTTTGCGAGACCGCTAAAGGAGGAAAATGAGAGGTAAAGGGAGGATGCAGTTGATCGAAGTCACTTTCCGTTGAAGGAAGCTCGGTGACGATAGATGCAGTAAGCTGTAGATTATAATAGACGGCATCATTCGGGTCACTAAAATCGAATGCAAAATGGGACCCACTTTTTTTCGCTGTTAAATGCATTTACGCACCCCGGCTGAAAGTCATACTTTCAACCAGGAGTGTGGGACTCGCTGAAGAACAGAATACCCACTTAAACCCAGCGGGACCCTCAGTGTCCTGAACAGAAGTACCAGAGGTTCAGTGGAGACATTGCGTTCTGGGACTCCGGACATCGTCTGTTACGACCATTCGGAATGGAAGGAGACTCGCAAAGGCACGTCTCCTGGCTCCTGGCCTCTTCCTACGGATAGAGGTGGCCTCAGCTGCAGTATCTCTCTCCCTCTTTGATGTCTCCTTCCGTGAGATGACATTCTTACAGAAGGAAGATACCATCCGCCAATTACTGTTGAGCATATAGCCGATTATGCACATTAGCGAGAGCTCACCGCCAGTAATCTCATCCAAGGATGACGAAGGTTTAAGTGGGTATTCTGATTACTCAGCGAGTCCCACAAATCCAATTGGAAAAATTTCTTCTTTATCCGGGGTGCGTGAAAGCACTACCTATCGACAATAAAAAAAGGACGACAGGTCGCTATTGTTAATTTTAAGCAAAACTGATTGCAATTTTAAATGAATTATGTTCAAATTTACACTTCCACATAAAAGTTGTATACAAATTTAACTTTAATAATGTTATTTAGGTATGCGATGAGGGTTGTGACTTAAAGAGCCAGCGTTGAATTGTAGATTTGCTACTGAAAGCCGGCAAATTGCTGGTGAAACGGACGAACCGGCGTAGCAAACGTCCTGACGTTGTTTTCTATGTAAATACATGCACGGATGTGTCTAATTTGCGATATCTTTGTATGTTTACGTTAAAATATAGATATACAAAGTGAAATAATATGTCTACATCTCAAATGTCATATTNTCAGTTCTGGAAGCAAGATCCTCCACAACGTCCTGCAGGACTAAAGCCGAATCTATAAGGGTAGTTACAAAAGTACCCTTAAGGTTTCCAGACTTCTGCACAACCATAGAAATACCCGAAATCTTTTGACCGGCTAAAGCACGCAGCTCTTCCACAGTGAGTTTGCGAGGGCTGACCCGTCCAGTTTGCATCTCGCATGCAGAATGACCCTCTGAGTCCGCGCTTACCTCGGACTCAAGTCGTTTCACTCGATCGCTGAGAGAGTGATTAAAATTCGCCTCCTCAGCCTCTTCCCTTCGTTTTCTTTGCTCAGCCCTAGCTTGGGTAATTCCCGTACCCCTCCCCTTCCGAGCAACTTTCTCATCCCTATATAATGAGCTTGCTCTACTCGAAGCAATCGAACCCTCTGATTCAGAAACCGTCATACGCTTCCCGGTATCCTCCTCAGACATATCAACAGAGTGTCCAGACACTTTTTGGGAGCCGGGTCTCTCCCTCAACCGCCTAACGCCGTCAGACATTGACAACCTCAAATATAAACAACGACAGTAACAGTAACAGTAACAGATATCTTTAACAACCTAACCACAACCAAAACTAACAACAATATTAAGACCAACAAACATATTAACAAACAATCAACGACTATTCCTAAAAACAACTTATAAAATCCCGAAATACAGACAGAAACACGACCAACAATAAAATGCAACAAACAACCTTGACACGTATGAATCATTCGAAAATAGATTTCGTGGAAACACTATCGAATTCTAACCCGAGTCGGTGCGCATGCACAGCCGACACGTCCGCTGTTCGTGCGAGACACCTTTTTTTCGCGTACCTGCAAAATGTGGAATCAACTTCCAACAGCAGTGTTCCCTCAAGACTTCCACATGCAAAAGTTTAAAAGGCAATTGAACTTCCACCTCCTCTGCTGGCAATGCATCGGCAGCTTCCCCAGTGCTGCAGGTGTTCAAGGGCGGCAGTGATCACTTACCATCAGGTGACCCGCCAGCTCGTTTGCCTGTTATAATTATAAAAAAAATTAAACCAGTACAGTAGTTTTGCCGTCAAAGAGCGACAGACAAAGTTACATTCGTATTTATTTTATTAGTAAGAATCTTACAATATAAAGTTCTTCGCGGCGTCTATCATTCTATTTCTTTAAATAAACTCAATAACTAGAAAACGGAATCACATGTAGTTTTTAATAATATATATGGCGATCTGTTAAGAAATTTAGAGTATACAAGGTATTAGAAGTCCGCTTCCGAAAACGAAGACAAATTATAGTACTAATGGCACCTTTGAGTAAAAAATCAATCTTGATTAAAAAAAAATTAAGCAGTTTTATTAGCATTATTTACGCTCGATATTGTTTCATAAAAATACATTAATAAATAATAATAAAAGCCTTTATTCACTATTACGCGTACGAATGTCAAATTATAAAATGTCTCCAGTACAATTGATAGTATAATTAAATAAACAGTAATCTTGCAATATATGTCATTTTTTGTCCTGGTTAATTTTAATTTTTAAAATATATTTTTAAATTATAATGTCAATAATTATATTCTTGATCTATTTAGTCAAGTAGTCATTTATATTTAGTCAAATTAGTCTGGCGTAAAAGTCGCCTCTTCGACGTAGGCCTCCCCCAAATTCTTACAGTTAGCTCTATCTCTGGCTTGGCGCATCCAGTCTGGACCTACTCTTTCCCTAAAGATATCCCTACCTTTTCTTTTGTCGCCCTCTTTTTCTTGAAGGATGAAGGGACAGAAAAAACCGATCCTGATTAAAAAAATAATATTTTAAAAACGTGCTATTAGCACTAACTACGCTACATCATACGAGCGTATTTTCATAAAAAATACATTACTTTATTGAAAAAAAAAACCAACACTGAAACATGAAATTCCAGGTAGCCCAGGTCAACGACCTCCAGCTGCTACGGCGCGGCCGCCGCTAGCTGCCGGCGGGCATCTAGGGGTCGTTGACACGGGCTCGACGTCAGCTGTTTTTAATTTTGTGCTTCAGTGCAGGTTTTTTTTTTAAGGTAATGTAATTTTTATGAAAATATGATGTAGCGTACACAGTGCTAATAAAACTTTTTTAAAATATAATTTTTTTTAATCAGGATCGGTTTTTTTCTGCTCCCATCGGTTTTTCCCTACATCAAAGGTGTTATTAGTACTATCATCTGTCTCCGTTTTCGGGAGCGGTCTCTAAACATCATGTGTAAGATATCTACATTATTTGTTTTCTCAAATAAAATACGTTAATTGCCTTAAGGACTTTTTGGGATTTAATATCGGTTTCAAAGCGTCATATATATTGTAAAGTTATTTTAATTATAATAGTATTGACAACAGAATATGGATTTTATTGTATTATATACGTATGTTATTAATATATATATCGGATTTAAAGGAGGGTATGGGGCCAGACATAAGAAGAAAGCATAGTTTCTACGAGAACGAATAAATTAAGTAAACTATGACATTAATAAATAATAATGAGTTTGCCTATATAACAATGGCAGAAGTCTGGTTTGGTATTATTATAGCAGTACTGGTTATCACAAAGACAACGGTCCGTGGTCATTAAGAACTGCGTACCGAACCTGCGCTCTTGCCTCCTTTTATAGCACCCCTAGTGCGGTATCACGATCTGAGGGACGTGTCGTTAACGAATCATTGCAATCTTTTTACATTTAAACAGTTGTATAAAGCTCGCCTTGACAAAGTTTTCACTTCTGTCTCTCTTCGGTTTTTTGTATTTTTTCGTAGTAGGTAATATGTAAATAGGTGAGAAAAAAAAATACCCCATTTAAGGATCTGTTATAGTTAACAATAAAACAAGTCGTTGCTATAAAATTTGCTCTCCAATTCCCCCTAGTTTAGCTTATATTGCATATCTTGTTTATCGCGTTTGTACTTTTTGTTTTATGATTCCACTTACAACGAGAATGTCAAGTTGTTTGTATTCTTGTATACAAGTTGTATCTATGGAATTTTCTAGAAACAATTATATCTATATAAAATAAATTGAATCGGAGTACGTATGTATAGTTTCAAATAAACAACTTTTCATTAAATGGGACGTTTCATAGTAAACTTGTAATATTTAAATATCTGTATATTAATACGTGAAACAATATATTTGTACCAAATTTTTACGAAAATTAGGTGGACGGAGGAGGATAAAATTTCCCACAAATATAGTTTACTAGCTGAACCCGCGACTTCGTCTGCGTGGAATGTGATTTGGGTAGGCAAATTATTTTACAAATAAGAAACGTATAAATTGGCTTTTTGCTGTGTAACCACCTTCACCTCCCTTGCGTGTGGAATTTTGTAAACCCCGTTCTTAGCTGACTTCTACTCGGCAAAAAAAATATTCTTAGCAAATTTCAAGTTTACGCCTGATGGTTCCAAAGATATCGTGATGAGTTAATAGTTAACACCCCCGCAACCCCCCTTGCGGGTGGAATTTCGTAAAATCCGTTCTTAGTTGACCTCTACTCGGCAAAAGGAATATTGTTACCAAATTTAAAATCTCTACGCCAAGGATATCGTGATGAGTCAATAGTTAACACCCCTGCAACCCCCCTTGCGGAAAGAATGTCGTAAAATCCGTTCTTAGATAACCTCTACTCAGCAAAAGCAATATTCTTACCAGATTTCTATTCTCTGCCTTAAGGTTCCAGAGATGTCGTGATGAGTCAATAGTTAACACCCCTGCAACCCCCCTTGCGGAAAGAATTTCGTAAAATCCGTTCTTAGATAACCTCTACTCGGCAAAATCAATATTCTTACCAAATTTCAAGTCTTTACGCCTTATGGTTCCAAAGATATCGTGATGAGGCAATAGTTAACACCCCCGCAACCCCCCTTGTGGAAGGAATTTCGTAAAATCCGTTCTTAGCTGACCTCTACTCGGCAAAAGCAATATTCTTACCAGATTTCAAGTCTCTATGCCTTAAGGTTCCAGAGATATCGTGATGAGTTAATTGATACCTGGATATTTCTTTTATATATAGTAATATATATAGTTTTAGTGTAGGAGAGCACAATGCTAATATTTTTTATTATGCTTAAAAAATACATTTAAGCAATAAAAAAACCTTACACATACTACCATATATTTGATACACACATATTAATACATTTTAATTAATGGGTCTCTGCTCGAGCTATAATTTATATTTTTTCGATCAAAATCTTTAACAATGGAATATAAAGGTTCAATATGCAGATAAAGTAGCGCGAGTCAGCTAGTAGACTGTATATTTTTTGCTTAAACACTGTCAAAGTGTATTACGAACAAAACTCGTAAATCCGACGCTTTGCATAAATCACCTTTATCATATTTATTACTAAACTTAGCAATCCTAAAACCATTAATGGCTTCAAAAAGCCGCATTAAAGTATTACAATAATAAATGACTATTCTAAAACATTAACTCAAACATTTTGCTCTTACGTTTATTTGAATTTAATAGGGTTTCATAATTATTTTTTCTTACAATATAGATAAAGATAAGTCTATTCTTATGCCATCTTCGCAATATATAATTAAAGATAAAAAGATTAAAACCGTCTTAGAATATGTAGGTTCTCTTTTTAACCGACTTCAATAAAGGAGGAAGTCATTAATTCGTCTGTATGTTTGTTACCTCATAAATTTCGACTGGGTGAACCGATTTAGATGATTCTTTTTTAAAATGAAAGGTGGTTTTTTTCCGTTTAATTTAGTCCATTTTTTGATCCAGTTCTGATAATAACGTCCATGAGAAAACCACATAAGTCTTAAATTTGCATTAAGTATGTGCGTAACAAATGGACGAATAATTCAATGTCATGCCAACCGATTTAGATGATTCGTGTTTTATTAGAAATGATGTAATTCAAGAGTTGTTTGATGATAGTTTGGTTAGGTTTTGGTCATGGGTTCCATGACAAAGTAACGGAACTCTTAGCAAATTAATGATACTCGGCAGCATCTTTTATAGTCTACCTGGATGTTAGAGTCACTTACCGTAACGTCGGTCTGATCAAGTGATTTTAGTAAAATATCATGAAATTCCTGATCAATGAAACTCCTCAATAGCTTACGTTTGTTGCTGCATTGCAATATTTACTTAAGGCGTATTAGATGTAAAATGGTGGTAGCCGAGTGTGGGGAAAGAGAAAATTTTGCGTATTAATGATGTACTCGATTACGATATAAAAGACTGGTGATAGCGGGGCAGCAAAGTACAGACATGCAACGTATGAAGTTGCGGGTTCGATCCCATATGCGACTGTACCAATGTAAATTATACTTTGTAAAGTTGTTTTATTTAAACGGTGCTGTCTTATATGAGTAATACATTTTTAGGTGCACCTATATTCAGACAAATTTGTTAATGTCATTGTTGCGGACACATCGCCGGCGGTGACTAATCCTGATTGTTCAACCGCCTGCGACCTCCCTCCCTCTCCTACCTCAGCACCCGCGATCGCCCTTTCTCTTGCTCCTGCCGCCGTATGTATATGCCGAGCAGGAGAGTTGTATAAAAGGCCTCTCCCAGAGTTGTACATCACGTTCACTTGCTCGTTGACTTCCGTCGCGAGCAGACCTG